>SEYY01001093.1:792092-799592 GCA_009176605.1 Armadillidium nasatum | reverse complement strand
TTGTAATTTAATTTTTTTATTAAATTTAAACCAATTTATGGAATCTTATAAAAATGTAGAATATATACGACTTTTAAGCTTGGTTGTTGGAAACAGATGGCGATTTTTTCCTAAATATTTTTTCCTCCGTTTCTCTTCCTCCCTCACGTCTTTAATTTATTTGGAAGAGGGAAAAGAGGGGAAAAACTAGGAAAGGAAAGAATGTAAATTTAAAATGGAAAAAAAAAATCAAGATAAAATTTATATGAAAATGCTTTAAAATAAAACGTAGTTGTATATAATAAGGAAGTAAAAATAAATGTAGTTTAAATGTAAACAAAAGATAATATATATATATATATATATATATATATATATATATATATATATATATATATATATATATATATATATATATATATATATATATATATATATATATATATATATATATATATATATATATATATATATATATATATATATATATATATATATATATATATATATATATATATATATATATATATATATATATATATATATATATATATATATATATATATATATATATATATATATATATATATATATATATATATATATATATATATATATATATATATATAATATATATATATATATATATATATATTATATATATATATATATATATATATATAATATATATATATATATATATATATATATATATATTAGAGGTGGACCGGATATCCGCATCCGCATCCGCAACTGCGGATATCCGCATCATTTTTCCAATATCCGCATCCGCGGATATCCGCAATTGGATATCCGCAACCGCATCCGCATTTGCGGATAGTAAAAAATAAAAGAGTGAAAAATGTAGATTGCTTTGCACACCAAACTCAGATAGTAGTTAAAAATTTCCATTATGAGTCAAAAATGTGTATCCGATTTAATAACCAAATGTAGGTTAATTGCTACGCATTTCAATCACTCCGTTGTAGCCCAAAATGAGCTGAAGAAAATATAAAAACAAGATTAAATGTTCGTCCACTTTCTGTCATGCAAGATATTCAAACACGCTGGAATAGTAGTTTGCATATGCTTGAGAGGATGAGCGAAATTAATAAGGCCATTTGCCTTTATGCTTCAAGCAGCACAAAAATAAAGCCTCTAACAGCTGACGAAAATGACATTTTAAATAATTGTATTAATATCCTTAAGCCTTTTGAAGAATTAACAAAGACTATAAGTTCAGCTGAATCATGTTTGTCAGATGTGATACCACTTGTTTCAACATTGTAAGTTGTGTTAACAAATGTTATTAAGTCTAAGGGAGTTTTAAGGATGACTGAAACATTAATGAAGGAGATGAACGACAGATTTGAAAACCTGGAAAATGATGATGCTTATACAATTGCAACCTTTTTAGATCCCAGGTGCAAAACAAAATTTTTTAAACCACTTGTTTCTCAGAATGTTAAAATCAAATTAGGATGCTTATGCGATGAGATGATAGAAACAGCTAAAATAACGCCTTTTTCAAGAAAAAGCAAAAGCTCTCAGATACAAAAGAAACAAAATCTGTTAGCTTAAGCATTGCTAAATCAATGAAAGATCTTCTAGCTTCCAGCAGAGATGAAGAATCACAGTCAGAAGTGTCAAAGGATACAATATAGATTATTCAAAATTATCTAAAACTCCCACGTTTGGAGGCAGATAAAGACCAACTGGTTTGGTGGAGAGATAATTGCAAAAGGTTTCCCTTTTTTTGCTGAGCTGGCAAGGACTTATTTAGCATGTCCTTCAACTAGTGTTGCTAGTGAGCGTCTTTTCAGTGGAGCAGGCCTCATTTACGACGAAAAGCGAACCAAACTTTCACCTGAAAGAGCCCAAAAGCTTTTATTTCTAAAAAATAACTTACCAATTATTAACTTCAAATGGAATATGTGAAACTGTGAAGTGTGAAGGAAATATTGAATTACTGGCAATATATATATATATATATATATATATATATATATATATATATATATATATATATATATATATATATATATATATATATATATATATATATATATATATATATATATATATATATATATATTATATAACCTTTTTCCAAATGGGTGGAGGTTGGGGAAAGAGGTTGGTGGGGTGTTCAAGAGTTGGGTTCCCCGTCCCACACCCTGGTAACAAAGATTCTGGATATTATATTTAAAATTCCAAGAATCTATGGCAAAAAACTCTTAAAAAATTAAACTATCCGCATCCGCATCCGCATCTGCGGATATCCGCAATTGAATATCCGCAACCGCATCCGCATCCGCGGATAGTGAAAAATTACTATCCGGTCCACCTCTAATATATATATATATATATATATATATATATATATATATATATATATATATATATATATATATATATATATATATATATATATATATATATATATATATATATATATATATATATATATATATATATATATATATATATATATATATATATATATATATATATATATATATATATATATATATATATATATATATATAGTATATATATATATATATATATATATATATATATATATATATATATATATATATATATATATATATATATATATATATATATATATATATATTATATATATATATATATATATATATATATATATATATATATAATATATATATATATATGTATATATATATATATATATATATATATATATATATATATATATATATATATATATATATATATATATATATATATATATATATATATATATATATATATATATATATATATATATATATATATATATATATATATATATATATATATATATATATATATATATATATATATATATATATATATATATATATATAATATATATATATATATATATATATATATATATATATATATATATATATATATATATATATATATATATATATATATATATATATATATATATATATATATATATATATATATATATATATATATATATATATATATATATATATATATATATATATATATATATATATATATATATATATATATATATATATATATATAATATATATATATATATATATATATATATATATATATATATATATATATATATATATATATATATATATATATATATATATATATATATATATATATATATATATATATATATATATATATATATATATATTATATATATAATATATATAAATAAAATAATAATAAAAAATAAAATATATATATATATATATATATATATATATATATATATATATATATATATATATATATATATATATATATATATATATATATATATATATATATATATATATATATATATATATATATATATATATATATATATATATTATATATATATATATAATATATATATATATTATATATATATATATATATATATATATATATATATATATATATATATATATATATATATATATATATATATATATATATATATATATATATATATATATATATATATATATATATATATATATATAATATATATATATATATATATATATATATATATATATATATATATATATATATATATATATATATATATATATATATATATATATATATATATATATATATATATATATATATATATATATATATATATATATATATAGTATATATATATATATATATATATATATATATATATATATATATATATATATATATATATATATATATATATATATATATATATATATATATATATATATATATATATATATATATATATATATATATATATATATATATATATATATATATATATATATATATATATATATAGATATATATATATATATATATATATATATATATATATATATATATAGAGAATCGAGACAGTAATTGTGAAACTAACAGAAGATGTGCTGTGTTCAGCAAAGTGTAAATTGGAAAAGGTATTAAGACATCTGATGTAGCATGAATTAATATTAAAAAAAAAAAAAAAAACTCATCCAAGCATGCCAACAGCGAATTCTTTAATGAAAATCCAAAACAAAAGAATCCTCTAACTTTAAGTTAAGTAAAGATTATTGAGGGGTGAATCATATATATATATATATATATATATATATATATATATATATATATATATATATATATATATATATATATATATATATATATATATATATATATATATATAGAGAGAGAGAGAGAGAGAGAGAGAGAGAGAGAGAGAGAGAGAGAGAGAGAGAGAGAGAGAGAGACAGACAGACAGACAGACAGACAGACAGACAGACAGACAGACAGAACCTCTATTCTTGAGGCAGATTTTAATAAGAGCTATAAGAAATAAGACAAATTTAAACATTATTACCGATAACTAGTTAATGGTGATTTAAAGCTTTTACCCAGAATCAACGCTTTCAATACAACGAAGAATATTATAAAAAAATTACTACGAAATATATAAAATTCAAAGGAAAAAAAAATAACTTAAAAGTTATATCAATAAATAAATATATGAACATTAATATATATTAAAATATGTAAATAATAAAAAGTACGATTTCCACTTCAATATCAAAATATTTTTTGAGTTTAAATTTTCATGTAAATTTGAATTTAAAATATTTAAATTTAAAATATTTAAAGATTCAAAAGATTGGAGGTCAGGTTCCCATTCAGAGTTCATGATTATAAAATTTGAATCCTGTATAGGATGGTCCTTTTGAAGAGAATGAGAGTTAATGGCTGAATATGGGGGATGGTGCAAATGTTCTAAAGTTCTATAAGAGATACCTTTTATGCTCAGCAATGCGAACAGAAAGACTTCGTGTCGACTTTCCTATGCAGGAGGCATCACAGTCATCGCATTTGTATTCGTAAATCACTGAGATAAGTATAAAGGTAAGGGAAGTTTTTTTCTTTAACTTTGAAGAACATTCCAATTTTATTTTTATTAGAAAATACTAATTTCAATTAAAGCTGTGGATAATTTCTTTTTTAAAATGCATTTAATTCTGCGTTCAATTTCATAACTCATTCTCCCCTGAAAGAGTAATTTCGCTAACAGGGTTTCTTTTGGTACTGTTAAATTCATTTTTTAAAGAAATGATCAAATACGTATCCTGGGAATCCATTCTTTAGAAAAAGCATATTTATAAAGTCCAATTCATTCGAGAGATTAATGTATAATGATAAGATCTTGAATGCTCTATCGAAAAGTGCTTTAATTAAATTAATTTTATATACATATAGGATAAAATAACTGAATTTAGTAGTTAATCCTGTGAATATTGGTTTACTATAAACGCTAGTTTAAAATTTGCTATTTTCCTTATTTATTTTTATATCAAGGAGTTCTCTTCTTCAATATCCACTGTAAACTTGCTATATATATATATATATATATATATATATATATATATATATATATATATATATATATATATATATATATATATATATATATATATATATATATATATATATATATATATATATATATATATATAATATATATATATATATTATATATATATATATATATATATATATATATATATATATATATATATATATATATATATATATATATATATATATATATATATATATATATATATATATATATATAATATATATAAAAAATAATGTCTGCTATTGGACTCGAACCAACAACCATTAAGATGGTAAGTCTAGCGCGCTGACCACTTTTCTACGGCAGTACAAAAGGGAATCGCATTGGAACTTGCCCACGATTTACATTCTCGGCGTCAAGCCCAAAGGACTTCCCCGACTGAAACACGAACAAGGGACAACGGGGTCAAAACGTCTTGTATATATATATATATATATATATATATATATATATATATATATATATATATATATATATATATATATATATATATATATAAACAAATACAAAATGGTATACATTTAATTGAGTCATATGATATGATTGCAGAAAGAACACAGCTGACGCCCAAAAGAAAATGAGAATTGAAACAATTTTAATTAATTTCGTTCACTTATTCAGCATTTATTAAAAAAAGAACGATAAAAATTGTTTCGCATAAAATTTGCATAAATTTTCGCTCATATAAGGATTATAGTCAATGAGCGTTGAATGATATTCTTAAAATTTTGTATTAATAGCAATTAAATGGTTTTTTATTTTTCCTCAAATGCTTTTCAAAATATAGTTTATTTTGACTAGTATATAGGTTTGAAATATATATATAACAATATCAGTCTGTCTATCTATCTATCTATCTATCTATCTATCTATCTATCTATCTATCTATCTATATATATATATATATATATATATATATATATATATATATATATATATATATATATATATATATATATATATATATATATATATATATATATATTATATATATATATATATATATATATATATATATATATATATATATATATATATATATATATATATATATATATATATATATATATATATATATATATATATATATATATATATATATATATATATATATATATATATATATATATATATATATATATATATATATATATATATATATATATATATCCTCTGGTGGGCAAAGGCCAGAAACCTTTCTATTTGCACCAGAGTTGCAGCAAATACCGGAACAAAATTGTTATACGACGACATGTTCCGATACACTGCGTTTGAAAGTGTGCAAGTCAAAGGAAGTTGAGAAAACAGATAAAGGGAATGTGTTCCAGAATTTATCAGTAGAGTACATGTAAGATGGAGTATAGAGGTTAAGTCTGTGGTCAGAGAGTTGGACAGAAAAGGATGAAACTGAGTAGAAAGGCGTGCCGCATGAATTCTTCTCAATGGAGTACATATACGGCGAAAGTTTAGAGGAGCAGTGTCGGTGTAATAGCAATAGTATACAGAGAGTTGGTGCAACAATTAGACAGACAGAAAGGGATTGGAAAGAATTGATGAGAGCGGGAGAGTTGATAAGACGAAAAGCCCTAGACACCACCTTGCCAAGGAGAGCTTTATGAATGGAACCACCACAGATGTGTGAGTCGTATTCCATTCAGAGGTGAACAACACCCCTGTAGAGAGCAAACAACTAGGGTAGTGTGAAGAAATTACGAAGGCGCCTCAGAACAATCAATCTCATTGAAGCTTGCTTAGAAAGAGAAGTAATGCGATCCTTCTAAGAAATATCAAGAGAGAAATAAACATCGAGAACATTAAGAACAGATGAAGGCTTGAGTTGTGTAAATTCGAAGAAAATGATGTAGTTGTGTGGAATTTTGTGCGAGTAGAGAGATGTAAAAACTGAGTTTTTGAGGCATTGAAGGCAACAATAATTTCTCTGAACCAATTTGAAATACGAGATCAGTTCAGAGGTCAGTTGCTCCAAGGCCACCACTCTAACGTCAATTAATTTTCGTTCAGATGGGTGTTTTTCAAACTGACAGAGGTAATGAAGGGGGGAGTCA
>SEYY01001093.1:767092-772092 GCA_009176605.1 Armadillidium nasatum | reverse complement strand
AATTACTTCCACTATTATTTTTTATTATTTTTATTATTATATTATCATAATCAATAATATTATTATTATTATTAATATTATTATATTATTATTATTATTATTATTATTGTTTTTATTAATATTACAATATTATTAATACAGTTACTATTATTGTTAATTTTATCATTATTATTATTATTATTATTATTATTATTATTATTATTATTATTATTATTATTATTATTATTATTATTATATATTATTATTATTATTATTATTATTATTATTATTATTATATTATTATATTATTATTATTATTATTATTATTATTATTATTATTAATGTACTTGTCTTTTATATATATTTATGGTTCTTTTTTCGTTTCAGAAAGCGAACAAAATATGTTTTCTGCAATAAGAAAGGTAATAAAAGTTGCTGAATGCAGAAAGAGAAACGTTAATATATATATATATATATATATATATATATATATATATATATATATATATATATATATATATATATATATATATATTATATATATATATATATATATATATATATATATATATATATATATATATATATATATATATATATATATATATATATATATATATATATATATATATATATATATATATATATATATATATATATATATATATATATATATATATATATATATATATATATATATATATATATATATTAGTGATGGCATCCGCATCCGCATCCGCATGCGCGGATGCGGAACATCCACACAAAAATCAACATCCGCATCCGCATCCGCATCCGCATTTTCGAAAATTCAACATCCGCATCCGCATCCGCATCCGCACTTTCGAAAATTCAACATCCGCATCCGCATCCGCATCCGCACTTTCAAAAAATTCAACATCCGCATCCGCATCCGTATCCGCACCTCTCCAAAATTCAACATCCGCATCCGCATCCGCATCCGCAAATTAGAAAATATGACATCCGATCCATCACTAATATATATATATATATATATATATATATATATATATATATATATATATATATATATATATATATATATATATATATATATATATATATATATATATATATATATATATATATATGCGAATTGTAGATCAAGAGTGAGGGTGAAGAGAGAACTATCGGATTGGTTTAGCATAGGAGTGGGATTGAGACAGGGTTTGTAATATCTCCATGTTATTTAATCTATTGATGAATGGTTTACTTAGAAAAATGGAGAGAGAAGGGAAGAGTTTTACGTTGAGAAATATGGAGGGTGAATGTGAAGTGAATGTTTTACTTTTTGCAGATGATGCGGCATGTGTTGGTGGCAGAATCTGGAGAAAAGATGAGAATACTTGTGAGAGAGCTTTGAAGGGAAATGTGCAAACACGAGATTGAAATTCAATCCAGCGAAGAATAAAGTTATGAGGATTGGAGGTGGAGATGAGGAAATGTGGAGGGAGGAATTGGTTTGTAGAAGTGTGAGAATGGAAACTTGAGGAGGTGAATGAATTCAAATATCTAGTAATGTTCGTGGAAGGTAAGGGTGGGACGGAAAAAGGAATAAAGAACAGAGTGGTAGAAGGAATGAAAGTATTGGGGGGCCTAAGAAAAGTATGGAAGAAAGGAAAAATTTCGAAAGAAATAAAGATAAGAATGTTTGAATGTATGTGTTCACCTTCTGTATTGTATGTGTGTGAAACATAGACGATAAGTGCTCGGTCGAGAAAAAGTTTCAATGTCTTTGAGATGAAAGATTTGAGAGCGATATATAAATTGAGAAGGATTGATAGGATTAGAAATGAAAGAATAAGGGAGATGTGTAAATGGAAGAAGAGGTAATTGATAGAGAGGAGGAGGATGTGCTAAAATGGTTTGGATATATTGAAGAATGAAAGAGAACAGAATGATTGGCAAGGTACGTAGATCCGATGTAGATAGGGGAAGGGTAGGGGGAGGGGAAGGCCGAAGTGGAGGATGGATGGATGGAGTGAGAGTGATTTTGATGGAAGGAATTTGAGTTTAGACGAGGGTAGAAGATTTGTGGAGACAGAGATGGAGGGAGGTGGTGAAAGCGTTGAAAGGTAAGAATAGTTATGTTTGTAAGGGAATTGTGGCGGGCACCACCTCACGAAAGTGGGAAAGGTGATAGTGAAATATATATATATATATATATATATATATATATATATATATATATATATATATATATATATATATATATATATATATATATATATATATATATATATATATATATATATATATATATATATATATATATATATATATAATTAACATCCGCATCCGCATCCGCATCCGCATCCGCATCCGCATCCTCATAAAAATTAAAATCCGCATCCGCATCCGCATCCGAACTTTTCGAAAATTCAACATCCGCATCCGCATCCGCATCCGCACTTTCGAAAATTCAACATCCGCATCCGCATCCGCATCCGCACTTTCGAAAATTCAACATCCGCATCCGCATCCGCATCCGCACTTCTCCAAAATTCAACATCCGCATCCGCATCCGCATCCGCAAATTGGAAAATATGACATCCGATCCATCACTAATATATATATATATATATATATATATTATATATATAATATATATATATATATATATATATATATATATATATATATATATATATATATATATATATATATATATATATATATATATATATATATATATATTAGAGGTGGACCAGATAGTAATTTTTTACTATCCGCGGATGCGAATGCGGTTGCGGATATCCGCAGATGCGGATGCGGATGCGGATGCGGATATCCGGTCCACCTCTAATATATATATATATATATATATATATATATATATATATATATATATATATATATATATATATATATATATATATATATATATATATATATATATATATATATATATATATATATATAAAAAAGTTTATGACAATGAGAAATAGGTGTATTTAAAAATCAATATTTCGAGAATTCGAGAAATATATATGTTTGAAATTTCAATAATTATGATTATCATATTAGAAATTAAATATATATATATATATAATATATATATATATATATATATATATATATATATATATATATATATATATATATATATATATATATATATATATATATATATATATATATATATATATATTATGTATAATTTTTCGAGGGGCGGCATCCAAAGAATGCTCCTCATCCACCCCTCACCACATCATCACTTGGGAGTTGTCGGCCACCGATGATGGGGATGGTGGTACAGTGACCCGGCGTCAGGCTTGCCCCGGTGCATGGTCTCCTTTTTTCATTAATTTCTGTAACATTCGCGGTCTTTTTTCTAATTTCCCCTTTGTCGAACACCATCTCTCTTCTACCTTCTCTTTTACCTTCTACTAAAGCTGAACTCTTCGCTCAAACTTTTGCTTCTAACTCTACCTTAGACGATTCCGGAGATATTCATCTTACTTCAAGCCCCTCCAACTCATTTATGCCTAATATTATAATTTTTTCTAAAGATATCATTTCTGCTCTCTCTGAGCTTAACACTATTTTATTATTATTATTCTCAAAACTTGTGCATCCGAGCTTGCACCCTGCCTTGGTAAATTATTTCGTCTTTGCCTTTCTACTTCGACCTTCCCTTGTTGCTGGAAACGTGAGCTCATTCAACCTGTGCCGAAGAAGGGGAACCCCTCTCGGCACTCTAACTACCGTCCAATTTCTTTGACCTCCGTTCTTTCTAAAATTTTCGAATCTATCCTAAACTGTAAAATTTGGAAACATCTCAATTCTTAGAATTTTATCTCTGATCTCCAGTATGGCTTTCGTAAAGAAACGTTCAACTGGTGATCTTCTTTCCCTTCTCTCTGACTCTTGGTCCTCCGCTCTCCGGGGTTTCGGTGAGTCTTTCGCTGTGTCGCTAGACATATCGAAGGCCTAAGATAGAGTCTGGCGCAAAACTTTGATTTCCAAACTTCCCTCTTTCGGAACCTATCATTCTCTCTGTGACCTTCTCTCTAATTTCCTTTCCCTTCGTTCTATAGCAGCTGTTGTAGAAGGCCACCGTTCATCCTATAAATCCATAAATAGTGGTGTTCCTAAGGGATCTGTCCTATCCCCAACTTTCTTTCAAATTTTCATCCATGATCTTCTCTCTATTACTTCGTCTCCTATACACTCCTATGCCGATGACTCCACTTTTCTTTACTCCTTTCAATTTGAAAGACGTCCTTCTCAACAGCAGTTGATTGATTCAAGAAGGATGGCCTTGGAGCAACTGACCTCTGATCTTTCTCGTATTTCATATTGGGGCAGAGAAAGCATGGTCTTTTTCAATGCCTCAAAAATTCAATTCCTCCATCTTTCTACTCGACACAATCTTCCATACAACTATGATATCTTCGAAAACACTCAACTTAAACCTTCATCTGTTCTCAATATTCTCGGAGTTTCTTTTTCTCTTGATCTTTCTTGGAAAGATCACATTACTCTCTCTCTAAACAAGCTTCTAAGAGGTTGGGGGTTCTGAGGGGCTTTCGTGGTTTTTTTACGCCACCCCAGTTGCTTTCTCTGTAATGGAGTGTTGCACACCCCTGTATAGAATACGCCTAGCCCATCTTTGGTGGTTCCACACATACAGCTCTTCTTCAAAAGGTGGAGTCTAGGGCTTTTCGTCTTATCAACTCTCCTGCTCTTACTAACTCTGTCCAATCTCTTTCTGCTAGTCGAATAGTTGCGTCACTCTCTCTATACTATTGCTATTACAACGGACATTGCTCTTTTGAACTCTCATGTCGCATACCTCCTCCATTGAGAAGGACTCGTGCGACACGACTTTCTACACAGTCGCATCCTTGTCTGTCCAACTCTCCGACCCAAGACTTAATCGCTATGCTCAATCTTACATATACTCTACTGGTAAAGTCTGGAACACACTCACTTTATCTGTTTTCCCAACTTCCTTTGACTTGTTCACTTTTAAACGCAGTGTATCGGGTCACGTC
>SEYY01001093.1:742092-747092 GCA_009176605.1 Armadillidium nasatum | reverse complement strand
CTCGTATTGCTAGAGTTTCAAATTCAATATATCTATTTTGTTTATAAATTTGATACGCAAGGTTCATAATTAGTCATATGATGAATAATTCCCAATCCTACACGCAAACACACCTACAAAACAATATATATATATATATATATATATATATATATATATATATATATATATATATATATATATATATATATATATATATATATATATATATATATATATATATATATATATATATATAGATGAATATGTCGTTAATGCAAGCACTGAATAAAGTGAAAAATAAAGAAGAATTTCGAAAGCTATTTGGCTTACTGAGTGTCAGAAGTGGATTAACGCGTAAGTGTTTATTATTATTATATTATTATTATTATTATTTTATTATTATTATTATTATTATTATTATTATTATTATTATTATTCATTTTTTTTTTTTTTTTTTTTTTTCTAAATTTTTTTAAATAAATGTAAATTATATAATATATATATAATATATATATATATATATATATATATATATATATATATATATATATATATATATATATATATATATATATATATATATATATATATATATATATATATATATATATATATTCCAAATGTAAATATGCCAAATGTAAATGAATATAAAAAAAACAAGAATTCAATTTACAAATTCTAAACTCGAATTATACAATGTATTTTATAGCAGCTCTTTACGCTTCATCAAAAGGTTCTGAGATCATAGACGCAACAAACGCAGGATGCCTCCCTGTTAAAACTCCCGTCGATATTACTGTTAATGATGATGATCCATCTGCCTTGTATTATCCGTCGTGTGTCATGCTAGAGAAATGTGGTGGATGTTGTTATGGGTCGCTTTTGTCATGTCAACCGGAATCTACAGAGACAGTAAACTTTAAGGTTGTACTCAAATATATATATATATATATATATATATATATATATATATATATATATATATATATATATATATATATATATATATATATATATATATATATATATATATATATATATATATATATATAGTAGTATAGGGGGCACTTTCGGCAGGAAAAATCAGGCAACCTAAGCCAAACGGGATTTTGATTTGCAAAGCAAATCACTCCGCTCAAATTGACCTCACGCTCTTTCCTGATACCATTTTGGGGGGTTCAACCCATTGAAATTGGCCTCAAGTCTGGGGAAGGGGACCCCGCGGGGGCCCCGTGAACCCCCCAAAAATGGTATCAGGAAGTTGCCTGAGTTTGCAAAATCGCTGCGTTCACCTCACTTTCTTTCCTGACCATTTTCTTTGCGGTTCAATCCTCCTGGAATTGATTCGAACTTGGTGGGTTTGGGGGCCCGTGGGCCCGCGCGGCTCCGTGAACCGACAAAGAAAATGTCAGGAAGGTCCCTGAGAATGCAGGATTGCTCGCAAATGCAGAAAAGACCGTTAGGGACAGGTTGCCTGATTTTTCCTGCCGAAAGTGCCCCCTATACTACTATATATATATATATATATATATATATATATATATATATATATATATATATATATATATATATATATATATATATATATATATATATATATATATATATATATATATATATATATATATATATATATATATATATATATATATATATATATATATATATATATATATATATATATATATATATATATATATATATATATATATATATATATATATATATATATATATATATATATATATATATATATATATATATATATATATATATATATATATATATATATATATATATATATATATATATATATATATATATATATATATATATATATATATATATATATATATATATATATATATATATAGATAATAATAAGTTCGTTCAAGGACTAGGGACAATAAACTACCAGACGAAACAGTTTCTGAAGAGCTTGTTGTGAGCGAGGAAAAGCACCTTGAATGCTCCTGTAAATGTAATGTGAAAGCGAAGGACTGCAACACAGAAATTCAGAAGTATAATGAAAATGAATGTTCTTGCGAGTGTATTGATACGTAGGTGCTCAGGTTATAATATATATATATATATATATATATATATATATATATATATATATATATATATATATATATATATATATATATATATATATATATATATATATATATATATATATATATATATATATATATATATATATATATATATATATATATATATATATATATATATATATATATATATTATATATATATATATATATATATATATATATATATATATATATATATATATATATAATATATATAATAATATATATAATATATATATATATATAATATATATATATATATATATATATATATATATATATATATATATTATATATATATATATATATATATATATATATATATATATATATATATATATATATATATATATATTATATATATATATATATATATATATATATATATATATATATATATATATATATATATATATATATATATATATATATATATATATATATATATATATATATATATATATATATATATATATATATATATATATATATATATATATATATATATATATATATATATATATATATATATATATATATATATATATATATATATATATATATATATATATATATATATATATATATATATATATATATATATATATATATATATATATATATATATATATATATATATATATATATATATATATATATATATATATATATATATATATATATATATATATATATATATATATATATATATATATATATATATAATATATATATATATATATATATATATATATATATATATATATATATATATATATATATATATAGATATATATATATATATATATATATATATATATATATATATATATATATATATATATATATATATATATATATATATATATATATATATATATATATATATATATATATATATATATATATATATATATATATATATATATATATATATATATATATATATATTATATACCACCGCTGACGAGTATAGCCATTTTCAAGGAGAGGGTGTTAGATCAATAAGAAAATTAAAAAAAAAAATTACAAGTCCCACCAAACGCAAATTTCGTATGAGAGCACAGACGTGGCCTTAAAAGTAATTGAGATTAAATCAGGGAGATCTGTTGCTAAGAGGCATGGTGGTGGTCCATCACGAACATCAGGGAAGAATGTTTAACGCATTTCAGATACATTTCCAAGAAGTCCTAGAAAATCCGTTCGTATGGCGTCACGTGAGCTCGGTCTCCCGAAATCAACTACCCACGATGTGCTACACAAGCTCCTAAAGCTTTATGCATACAAAATGCAAGTGTTGCATGAGGTCAAACCCGACGATAAACCCAAACGAGCAACGATCGCCGCAGCCATTCTTCAGCGCATCGAGATAGACAACAACTTTTTTGGCGAAGGTTATGTTTTTCCGATGAGTCAACATTTCACCTCAGTGGTAAGGTTAAGAGACACAACACACCCAATCAAAGTGTCAGCTCTGGAACAGCTTCGTGAGAGGTTTAGAGCTCCTATTGAGACAGTTAAACCACAGATGTTACAGGCTACCTGAAGAGAAATCGAGTATCGATTTAGATATCCTACGTGCCACTCGTGGGGCACATGTAGAAATGGTGAGATTGCACAAATAAAACTTCAAAACTATGTGTATCCATTGTTGCATCAATCTTAATAATGCATTGAATACATGTAGTATTACTGACAGCTCAAATTAGTGTTTCGTCTCGGACACCCTGTATATATATATATATATATATATATATATATATATATATATATATATATATATATATATATATATATATATATATATATATATATATATATATATATATATATATATATATATATATATATATATATATATTATGAAAAATAATTTAAAATAATTTTATTATTGATACTATCCAAAAAAATTTGTTAGACATTAGACAACAAATTAATAATTTTCAAAATTTTATACACAAGCGACATCCGCATTAATTGCGGATGCGGATGCGGATGTGGATATTGCAAAAAAAAAAAAAACTGCGGATGCTGATGTTATATAATATATATATATATATATATATATATATATATATATATATATATATATATATATATATATATATATATATATATATATATATATATATATATATATATATATATATATATATATATATATATATATATATATATATATATATATATATATATATATATATATATATATATATATATATATATATATATATATATATATATATATATATATATATATATATATATATATATATATATATATATATATATATATATATATATATATATATATATATATATATATATATATATATATATATATATATATATATATATATATATATATATATATATATATATATATTATATATATATATATATATATAGTATATATATATGTAGTCAGGCAGAGGCAGAGTGTTTAACTAAGGAGAAAACACATTTTTGGGATTCTGCCAAATGTTCTTGTAGGTGCAAAGATGTTCTCGAATGTTCATCAGGATTTCAGTTCGATCACGCCGATTGCAAGTAAGAGAATATATATATATATATATATATATATATATATATATATATATATATATATATATATATATATATATATATATATATATATATATATATATATATATATATATATATATATATATATATATATAATTTTGAAAAGTTTCCACAAAAATTCTTATATGCGTTGGTATTTATTTCATACTTCTTATGTTAAAAGAGGTGTGATTGTGGAACATGATTTAAGAGATTTAAGAATCTGTTGTTCCCAGATTTTTGAGGAGATTAATTACATTAAAAATGTGTTCTATTCTCTAAAATATCCTTTCACTATTGATTAATTGACGAATAATATTTTAAAGAAAAATCTCTTTTAATAGATAGATAGATA
>SEYY01001093.1:717092-739592 GCA_009176605.1 Armadillidium nasatum | reverse complement strand
ATATATATATATATATATATATATATATATATATATATATGACTGCTAAAAAAAATACTAATATTTCTTCCTTATTTTTACTTTGACCTTGATTTAATGGTTTAAATTTATTTGGAATCATGAATATTAAATGAATTTCAAAGTGACGTAATATATATATATATATATATATATATATATATATATATATATATATATATATATATATATATATATATATATATATATATATATATATATATATATATATATATATATATATATATATATATATATATATATATATATATATATATATATATATATATATATATATATATATATATATATATATATATATATATATATATATATATATATATATATATATATATATATATATATGCTCGGGTGCAAAGATCAACTTGCATACATAAATAAATATAAATATATTATTATTTAGTTAAATCAATTACTTAATTTAATTCATTTAAAGAATACATAGCAAATAGGACAAATTAAGGTATTTAAAAACTGGCGGTAACCATCAATAAAATTATTGGAACGAATAAATAATAAATTTACTTTATTTTCATCGCATTAACGATAAGAGATTACAAATATAATAGTATGTAAAAATTTGTGAACAAAAATATTAATTAATAAGGTGTTTCTATTAATATTTATTAATATCACATAATCATTATAAATTCACTTTGGCTAAAATTGCTAGAAGTCTCTGCAGCAAGACTAAAGATTGCCTAAGACGGATTTAAAAATCTTGATTCGCGGGACACTTCACTTTCAATATAGTGTAACTTCAAAATATTTATCGTGTATGTAAAACTAATCTAAAATGGCGCAAATAAGTGTAGCCTCTGAATGGTCAAGAGGGGTATCTTCCAAAAATAATCCTTCTGCTACCCCTCAACCCATCACGACTGTAGAGTTGACGGTCTATGGTGGGAGCAGGTCTGTGGCTAGATCACTTTGAAGGCGGTGCAACAATTTTCTAAGACGAGCAAAAACTTATTTTTTCATATGCAGTATATACATATAATTTAATTTTACAATTATTTTTTCTTATTATTCACTTAGTTTTATGTACTATTTTGAAAGTAGCATCGTCGAGCTAAAATAATTGCCCTGGAAGTTATGGTTTCGATTTAATGTGGTTTTAGTGAGAAGGGAATATACAGTACAAGAGTCAGAAAATCCACTGACCATCAGCAAAGTAGATACGGTACATTAAATAGTAATGAAATCGAATACCAGTTTTGCTTGTCGCAAATTCAAAATAAAAGGAGTAGAAAAGGGAAGAAAGGGAATTTGATGGTTGTGATGTCGTGCAAATGATCTTCCACCGAGCTAGATTTAAATCATCTGACCAGTTACCGACCGAAGTTTGTATAAAAATTACGTCTACGTCTGCCATTAGGCAGAATTTTATGACATTAGATTACGTTATTATTGACTAATATATTTATAAATATATTGATATTTGGAGAGTGAGGAGTTAAGGATGAAATACTAATAGAAATTTACGAAAGGACTTTACCCCTTGTATGTGCATGATTAAAATGAGAGTTACCCTCCAAATATTTGCTGAAAATTAACATCATAGGCATTTTATCAATATTTTCATATAGGCAATACTAATATATTTTCACTATGAATTATGTGAATTACACTATAACATAAATATTACATTATATTAAATACTATAAAAATTGCTTCTTGAAAAATGTATAAGACTTCTCGTATCACAAAATATACATTGTTTCCCCTCTTTATTGAAATTGACATTTAAGTTTTTTACAATTCTTTTGTAAAAAAAAAAAAATTAAATCTCATACTACTAAATTATCTTATTAGCAGTAAAAAGAAAGTGATTAAATATCCTCTGACTACGGGCCTGGGTGGTGGGATGATTTATACTCTCGTTAGTTTATATTCCTGCATGAAATATTAAAACTAAGCATTCATTTTATCCATTTTGTTGTATATTCGTAAAACTGTATAATAATAAACTAACTATTTGTTGTATATTCGTAAAACTATATAATAATAAACTATACAATAAAGAATTAAGTTTTACTTAAATGACTTCTTTTAATTTGCAGGTTCAAGGAAAATGACATCCGAAACTATGGTCCTTTTAATTTTATTTCTTTTTCAGTGTAACAAAATTATACACATTTCGTAGAATATAGTTTTCAATAAATAGTTCTATTAAAACTCTTTTTTACTATCACTTTTGAGTCTTTGGAATGAAAATCACAGAACTTATTTAAAAATATATACTATAAAATTTAAAAAATCTTGAATAAAATATATAGTAAAACAAGTATGTGCAATGTGCTCATTTCTTATATTACCGTATTCAGCAGAATTTATATGCTGAACACAGTAGAGTGATATGTTTATCCACTAATAAAATTAACATTTCAAAACCACTTATTAAAAAAACTAATAATAAAACTAAGAAATTAATCACATCAGCAAGTTAATCTATATTCTATTTAATTAAAAACATAATTAAAAACATATTTAATAAAAACCATTTCCTTACAATTTAGATTTTTGAATTTTAAAAGATTTGAATACTATCAAATATATTCAAAATAAAAGGATCCTATAAGCTAACTTTGTAAGGTAAGGATATGATTTAAAAATCTGGAACACTTGTTAAGGTGAGTTTGGTAAAATTTTGTAGCACACAAATTTAAGTAAAATATGTTAAGAAGAAGAAGAAGAAGAAGAAGAAGAAGAAGAAGAAGAAAAAAAAAAAAAAAAAAAATATATATATATATATATATATATATATATATATATATATATATATATATATATATATATATATATATATATATATATATATATATATATATATATATATATATATATATATATATATATATATATATATATATATATATATAACAAGAAAAAAATAATAATTGCAAAATCACAGCTGCAAATTTTATACAGAAATTTTTTTACATTTTTTCTCTTAAAAACTTTCATTAATTACCTTATAAAATCAAATTAAATCATAAATATCCCCTAAAGACTCAATAAAATAATGCGGAATCATTTCCTCATTCTCATTTCTGACTTTCTCAACATCTTCCAGAGACGAAAATCCAGTAAGAACCAAAAGGGTTTTCATTCCACAATCATTGCCAAACACAATATCAGTTTGAATCCTGGAAAAGATAATCGTAAGACATTACATAAAATATAGCGAAACATAACTATAAAAAAAAATATATAATAGAGAAGCACTTACGTGTCACCAACCATCAAACATTTTTCTGGTTTAAGATCAAATTTAGATGAAAGAAAATCAAAAATAAATCTTGAAGGCTTTCCGATGATGGTTGCCTTCCTCCCTGTTGCTGATTCTATTGCATGAACCAATACTCCATCAACTGTGAAGGCATAAAAACAAAACTAGTTAAAGGTATAAAAAATAATAATTATTATTATTTTTTTTTTTTTTTAAAGTTCACATCTCACAACCCTTATTCAAGGAGAGGAACTTTTCTTGGTAGTTTATATCTAGAACTTTACTAGATAGTTATATCTAGGATCCGCATAAAGACTAACCTTAACTCAGAAAGTTCTTTTACACAACTGTGAACAAATAGAAACAATTTAAAAAATTTAGTTCTCCAATTTCAAAGTATTTGTCAACAGTTGCTGCGGGGCAGGACGCAGAAACTGGAATATCTAAGGCTTTGGGTGAAGTAATGGGCACAGTTTGTTAGTAGAAAAGTTAAGTACACATTTTATCTTTCATGTGGTTTATTATTATGACAGGGCAAATCGGAATGAAATAAAAGTAATGAAAATAACATTTAATTCGAAATCTTATCCAATATACGTCGATGAAATATCTGTCATATCTGTCAGTGCAAATCATCTACAATATTTCATATGACTTAACTATCTGTACTTAACTTTACTAATAATGATGTTAAAAATAAAGAACTTTTATTCTTTGAGGTCTTACTTTGCTTTTAAATATTTAAAACATATAATTTATACACAAATTAAGATATTCATATACCTGAAAGGTACAAGTTATTAAGTTATCAATCCTAGATTTCTGCCTCCTCCTAGGAACAGACTCAGCCCGGGAACGATGGTCAAAAGAAAAAAATTAGAACTCTAACCAAAAGAGCCTATAAAATCACCTTTACGTGGGGACTAATTAACAAAGAGGTGATAATAATAACTAAAAACCTAATTAATAATAGTTACTCTCAATTCAAAATAGAAAATTAAAAAACTATTAAGAACATCCTAACCTGTAATAAGAATTTACTTGATAAAGAAAACTAAGTAATTTTCTATTTTTAAATCCACAAATCTAACAGATTTTCCCAACCTAAAAAAAAAAGGAAAAAGAAACCTTGTAAAATAAGCAGGTAGGACACAAATCCCAACCCCCTCCCCCCAATTTAAAATTTCCTAATATTTATTTAATTTTTTTAACAAAATCAATATTTACTAACTTAAACCATAAACTAATGATAAATTTAATGTGATGAATGATGAATGATGAATGAATGTTAAAATATTTTAAAAATACTTTGATCGAAAATCGATGGTATTTCTATTAAAAAAAATAATGTACATTTTTAATTTTCTTTAGATTTTTAAGCCCCACAATTTTACGTTATTTTAAAATTTTTATTTTTTATACTTTTATAATTTTATTTAATGCAAATACCTTATAGCTACGCAGTATAATTAGTTAGCCGCTTAGCCGTGATCATGCGTGTAGTCAAAATTTTTTAATTTTATTAAAGGAGTTAACTAATTTTAATTCTAGAGTATCCTTACATAAATTTTTAACAGAAAAAATAAAATAAAAAAGTAATTAAATAAAAAAAAAAAATACAAGAAATAATACCTGGTAAGTAATAATTCGTATTGGGAATAGAATATTTTTTCTCAAAACTGCATCCTAAGAAAATGCAATCTGGATTTGTCAAATAACAGGAAGCCTTAAAAATTTTCCCATAATTAAAGCCTGAATCAAGACCGACAACTACAGCTCCAACTTCTGGATCGAAGTCCAATTCTCCATTTTGTGTCATAGCAAGTATGTGAGAAATTTCATAATTTTCCTCCTTAAAAATAAATAATGAAAAATAATTTTATATATATATATATATATATATATATATATATATATATATATATATATATATATATATATATATATATATATATATATATATATATATATATATATATATATATATATATATATATATATATATATATATATATATATATATATATATATATATATATATATATATATATACAGTTAAAATTTAATAAGAAATGTGTGTTAGCATATCTCTGAGAATAAAAGTAAAAGCGTAATGCAAAAGTTCTAATATGTTAATTCTTCATATGGGACACAATGATTGTATAAAAAAAAAAAAAAAAAAAAAAAAAAAAAAAAAAAAAAAAAAAAAAAAAAAAAAAGTAACAACGGCACGGCACACCAACTAGGGTGCGTGGTTGGAAAGAAAGTAAATTACCAGTCTTTATTACAAGTCTTAATTAATCAGTCGTCATTTGTTAGTCATTACTGGACAGTAGTCTTTATCAGTCAGCGACAGTCTTGAGTTGTTATTTGTCGTACTAAGTCATTGTTGACAGGATTATCTTTAAAGGTCTGCCACTTTATTTCAATGCTAAGTGAGCAGAACCAAATCGAGCCACTGATGAGCTTAGTCAGTGAGAATAAACTATTTAACTTACAAGCTGAGTAATTTTAACTATATATATATATTATATATATATATATATATATATATATATATATATATATATATATAATTAATATATATAATATTATATATATATATATATATATATATATATATATATATATATGGGATTAAACAATTGTTTGCTACGAGTTTACTAAGTACTCAAATTTATATTCAATCATTTCAAATTCTGGTTTTAAAGTTGTTTGATTTTAAAACAGATTTTAAATAATTTTTTAAGATAGAAAAGTGGTCACAAAAATCTTCCAACTACATGAAAATCAACAGAAGAGAAACCTATTGAAAAACAAGCATTAAAGAATCCCATACAAGTTTCTTTATTTTAGACAAAATTGATGTAACAAGGCATAACGAAATATCAATATAATCTTATCGAACTGCTTGTAAAAACAGTGTGGTCTAATTATCTATTTCTCTAAAAAGTATTAGAAAACATATCGTCGAAAAGTCATGAAGAAGAAACTTCAGAAACCTTTTGAAGGGCGCTACACGTTCCTTAAAATGGATGACACAAACTTGCCATAAAATGGTAACTGGGACACTGAGAGTAAAGCACAATAAGGAAAATAATAATGACAATCATCAAAACTAGTTGTATTTCGAAAGAATTTGCAATTAAAATAAGATCGGATTCTTTTGTATCACAACAGATAATGCTTCAAATAAGTTAAGCATAAAGAAAATATTCATAAAATAGAAATCCCTAAAGAAGGGAAAATAACTGCATCGTTCTGAACGACCCTTATCATTGTGGTGATAAGTTTCACTTCTAACTCTTTTAAACAGTAACTATGACATTTTTTGCTCGAGCTGTTCACTCGCATTCCATCACCGTTTCGATGCCTTCGTAGCATAATGAATGGTCTTCTCATTCTTGTTATGGTGGTCTAGTTTCCAGCTACATTTTCCGTTTTTCTTCTTTACTTTACCCTTGAACAACATTTGCGTAAATTAAAAATTAGAATAAAGACGGAACTTTAGATGATATTATTGAGGAGGCAACTAAACTTTGTTGTAAATACATTGCAACTAGTAATAAGAGATGGTTTTAAATTGCTAAAGTTAAAGTAAATTTCAGTTTTAATTCGACAAAAACCTAGCTTTCCGTATACTGCTATAATATATATATATATATATATATATATATATATATATATATATATATATATATATATATATATATATATATATATATATATATATATATATATATATATATATATATATATATATATATATATATATATATATATATATATATATATATATATTATATTATATTATATTATATTATATTAACTTTTGATAAGCAACCTACCATAGGGCCAACACAACAAAATCCCAATGACTGCAATTCCTCAGCAAGTTCTTGAGACCCAATAACATAGATCTTTTTCTTGAAACTGATACTCTTCAAATATTGGGCAGTAGTCGTTGCAGAAGAAATGGTACAATCCTAAAAAAAATTATGTAAGGTAAATAAATCATCATATATAAACGCCAACTAAAAAGAATATTATATGCCTTAAACAGTTGAAAGAAGTGTCAAAAATACCAATATGTTCAATAACATTTGAACAATTTATTCATTTGCATACGTTAAACCTCAAGGGATTAGAAAGTGAAAAGAGAAAAGTCAATAATTCTATCTATTGTTTTGAGGTGAATTGATTTCTGTATATAAAAACTGACGAATCTATTCTTAAATGCAAATATAATTAAAAGTCGGGGAAGTGAAAATGAAGTCAATGAATGAAGAAGATTTCTGCAGTCTGAGACAAAATCTTCAAGTTAGTTGGAAACTAAGCCAAGAGTCGAAAGTACCAAGGTTGCAGGATAGTTTCAAGAAAGCTACTCTCTGAAAAAAAAAGAGTCAAAACTCTCAAAAAGCAGAGATGAAATATATTAGCAATTCAAAAGATCATTATATATGCAACGATTTTTTTTTCCTTTTAAGTGTGTGCATGTGCACACATAAAAAAAGTTATCAATTTTAATTCTGGCACCTTTTTCAAATGACTCAAAAAACTACAATGCTAGATTACAAAATGTTTTGCTAGCGTTTCATGTTTATTTTAAAAAGATTTTCCTTAATGAAGGTAAATAAGATATTGGTCTATTATTTTAAAGTCAACACTACTGTCACCTTTAGGAACAGATTTACTATTTTAAACAAGTGAGAATATTCCCAACAATACAATTAAACAGTTAAGATATTTCCTTACTAAGTAAAACTTTCCATGTTTTAGGTATTTTAGCAATACTATCATTCCTACTCTCCTTGAGTCAAAAATAACTTTAAACTTGAAGTTGAAGGAGTTGAAGAGAATAAAAAAAAAAAAGTGATCCTCTAGCAGTCTAGTTAGTTGTTGGGGACAAAAGATTCTTTGACTTAGGCAAATTTGCCTGTAATTTTAAGTTTCAGAAGTAAGATTTCCTTATACTTTTACATACAATTACAGGGTAATGAATCAATTCATCCCCAACTTAATCCTAAAATCACAGGTATGTTTATTCCCTCATATATATAAGGATCAAAAAATTTGTATGTACCAAAAATATTTAATCAATCTTGATTTATTGATTTTTAATTTGGTATTGGTTCTTTATAACTTTAAAAATAGATTATAAGTAGGTACACAATTAAGACTCAAACATTATTATTAAATTAGGCCTATATTAAAGAAATGAAAATTTGCCCAAAATTTTGCAAAGATTTTCTTATCTTCTAATAAATATTACTCTTTTTACAGAATAAAATATTAAAGACGACTTACATAAATTATCAAACAAAAAGGAAGCATTAAAAATAACTATCATAACTGTGAAAACGTGCTGATTATATACATAAAGATTAACCACCCATTCAATTTCAATAGGTATTCGTTGAAATAACATTTTTGGAGCACTTGACACGAAAAATTCAAGTACAACAAAATGAATATCGATGATTTAACTATCCATAGTTCAATTATCAAGTCATTTTGACAAAGGGAATATGCTGAAAAATTTGCAGAAAATTGTTCTAAAACATCTTTGATATTTTCTTTTTTTCCCCTGTTCCTTATACTACCTCTAAGTTGAGTAATAGGGCCCAAGATATCTTTGGCACTGGGCGTTAATTGTGCCAAACTGTCAGAACAAAAATAATTGTTTGAAATTTTCCCACAAGTGACTAGTATGCAATTCGATATATTAATGTTTAAAAAAGCAACATAAACAATTTAAAAGTAGCAAACCTTGTTGAGTGAAATACCAAAGGATAGACATTTCCTCCAAAGACCATCCTGAGTTATAACTGAACTATTTGTAACTAGGAACACATTCTTTCCATTATCTTGCAATTTCTTAATTACATCATTCGCTTTATTCAATAATTCATTTTGTTTCCAAATGACACCTGTAATAATAATAATAATAATAATAGTAATAATAATAATAATAATAATAATAATAATAAAAATAATAATAATAAATAATAATAATAAATAATAATAATAGTATAGAAAATAAATTGACATTTTATATAAGCTTTACATGTCTTTTTCAATTTTCTGAAAATATTGACCTCTACACGATCGAGTTTCTTGAGGACTATCCTGAGTAGAAAAGTATCACAGCTTTTTGAACTTTTAATCTATTATTATCTAATATTATCTAGGTATCATCAGAGACGAATTCACAACTAAATTTGAATTAACAACTAAAGATACATAATAAATGTTTTTTAAAATTGAAAAATTGTAAAGTAATATATAAAATATAATACAATCTGTTGTTAAGTCTAAAATATGATAATAGAGAAATTCTACTTAGTTAAAGGCCAAAGATGTTTAAAAAATATTTTCCTTAATATTGATTTATTTTGTTTTATCAATTGTAAATTAGTCTTGAAGTTGTATTTATTGTTACATAAAGTGTTCAAGAGAAATATCAGCTTATTAGGAGTGTAGCAATTGATACTTTCCAAAAAGATATAAGAAAAGGTTTGCAAAGCTCATATAAAATAATTTTTTTTATATAATAATATAAAATAACTGTTCACTAGTGTGAAATTTCAACACTAGGGTCTGCACCTAGACTGAACGAAAAAAGAACATTGATAATGGTGCTACAATGTACAGAGCAAGTTTATAACATGTGAGAAGGCAAAAAGAAAGTTGGATCGGAAGTGCGAAGATTCAGCCAGAAAGAATGACAACCGATTTCCCCGGGGAACGGAGTACAATGTAGGGAAGTACCGGCTACGTAGTGTCAACAAGGTAGGGCATCCTACCATGAGATGGTAGATTGTGATAGGCGTATAAACTCGGCAGAATCTGCAAGGAGGAGGGTTATATGTGTGGTATTAGTGTGGCCAATTCTAAAGCATGTCAGTGCCACCTCCCGTTGGCTGAATGAGGGTAGAGAAGAGCTGTGGCACAGGGAAGTGAGAAGAATTGGAAAATGGTCACTTCCACAAATCAAATCTATTTCACATGACGATTCCAAATAACGATATATTTCACAAATATATGTCCTGGTCACTTCCACAAAGGAATAACAATCTATCCCACAAATATTTGTCTAAGAACGAAATGGAGTACAGGGAAATATCCACACACGTCGAAGAACGAGTGTCTAAACGTTCATATGTAGAAGTTTGTGTTCAAACAATCCAGAGCAAACATGTGCATGCAGTCAGTGTCCTGGGAATTCACAGTCACTCCATTGCGGGTGAAGGATGTTGAAATCCCCTAAAACAAGGATAGTCTTTGGTAGTTGAACAATGAGATGGATAAGATCTGCCTTGATGTATTTGCAGAGAGGAGCTAGGTAGATAGAATACAACGTTAAAGTACACGACAGGTGAACAAGAGCAGCCAAAGCATGTGAGTGAATTCGGAGAGAGGAGAATGAGAACCAAATTGATTCATGGAGAAGAATCGCTACTCCCTCTCTCTCAGTAGGTCCTTGATTGAAAGAAATTAAATAATTCCTGTATCCAGAGGGTTAAAAGAAAGTACCGGCAGAGAAGTTGGATCTTTTGAAGGCAAATCCCCTTAGGGCGGTGGGATTGTATCAATCTGGAAAACTCCTAGAAATTGAAGTAACAGCCATGGCGGTTCCATTGTAAGAATTTTTCCATAGTGGAGAAGGTGAAAACAGATTAGTCAATGGAACGGTCAGTGACGATTGTAATAATAAGACTAGTATCAGCAAGGGATTGCTCCTCTTTTTAACGGCCAAGATGAGGGATTAGTCGTTCCCCTCCTATAATGATCTCGAATCCAGGGACAAGAGGAAGATCATAAAGGGAAATGCGGTGAGAACAGGGAGAAGTACTAGAGGTCGATCAAGCTACCATGGCTGATCTTCTTCAAAGATTCTGGCAAGAGCTCTTCAACATCAGATATCGATTCAGGGAATTTCTAAGAAAAGTAGGTGTTGCAGACTGTGATGTGAAGTGAATAACGTCAGAGTTTGTGGAAACTCCATCCTTGACATAAAATATTGGTGGGAGTTCTCTCAGAAACCAGAGGCGAACTGAGATTATCAGAGATGGAAGGTACCATTTCTTTTAAAGGAGGGAGATCGGGTCAAGATGGAGGGATATTACTGGGTCCGCCTCCCCTGTAGGTGAGGACAAAATAAAAGCAGAAATCAGAGGGGTCGGAATACCACCTCAGTGAGGTCGGTGGAACCTTTGCAGGGAGAAAACACCCCGGAAATTTCTGTCGGGAAGATAAACTGAATCTGGGTCATACAGATGGACGGCTGGTGGTGTACCTGTCACCGTGTTATCTTGCTCATTGGAGAGAAGGTAGTCGAAGGGAAATAAACCAACAGTTATGCTCATGCAAGACTCTGGACACGATTCGGAATCGCCAGAGTATGGGGTAAGATGTGCCACAGTAGGACCCTTCCCGGAATAGCTTGTGGGGTCGGTACCTCATTCCCATCGAGGACGCTGGACTTCACATTCGATGCCGCTGCACGAAGGAAGTATGGGCTGTGGGTGTGGCTCGAAAGAGCTCCCTGAGGCTCTGCGTCTGGGCCCTATCCAAGCACCGCATGGCACTGACGAGATGCGCGAGATTATACACCCAAGTGCAGGACAGTCTCCTAAGTGGTTAGCTAAGGCACGGGTCCCCTACCCTACAATGGGCAGCCCAGTCAAAAACGAAAAGGATTGGTTTATCTCCAGTCCCATCACCCATGGGAAAAGAAAATTGAGAAAGGTCCAAGGCTAGCAAGGATTCCTAACCGCAATTAGAAACGGGATAGGGAAGGAGAATATCACGTACGGTAAGACGGAGTGAAGGAGATATGTAGGGGAGAGGGAAAAATTGAATCAATTAGCAGATATATGGCATCTGGACCCCCTACCACGCTAAGGTGGATTCGATCGTGGGGGGGGGGGAGATGATGATGATGAAGATAATAATAATAATAATAATAATAATCTATTTCTATAGCAAGGGGAATGTTGTAAGGTTAAAGTTATCAAATGAAATTAGTTTGCAAAAGAATGAAAAACACATTGATGGATTAATCACAAATAAACCAACAAACTATTACTTTTTTCAAATACATACAAAAACTACCAGAACTATTGAAGGGAAGGTGAAATGATAATAAGATATAAAGTCAACTTTTAACCTCAAACAAAATATTCATAGAAGAATTGCCCAAATTCTAAGATTTCATCTAAATTTGATTATTACATTAACCAAGAAGTCGAATTATATCAGATAAATTCTGAAAATAAATAGTATGTGTACCTTAAACAGAATAAACCATACAGAGAAGTAATTAACTCAAATTATATATATATTATGAAATATGAATAATGATAGTGAATATACTGATAATGAAAAATGATTAATAATAGAAAAAGTAATATATATATATATATATATATATATATATATATATATATATATATATATATATATATATATATATATATATATATATATATATATATATATATATATATATATATATATATATATATATATATATATATATATATATATATATATATATATATATATATTGAAATGAAAATGTTGACATAAACCTTTTTATATTTGACATCAAAAGGAAAAGAGTTATGAATTACAAACTCTAAAAATAAAAACAGGGATAAAATGTATGCATTTATTAAATTCTAAAAACAAGCTTCTAATAAATTTGAATAAAAATAGACAGTTAACAAATGGGCCTATCAAAACTTTCAGTCAAAAAGAATATTAAAAAATACTTTGAATGGCCAATCTTAAACTTACATTTTTATCACTCAAGTAAAATGATCTGAGCTTGCAATTAATCATGCAACATGCAATTAATTGATTAAACTAGATTATACGGTAATAAAAATTTCATTTACGATAAACATGCAAAACTAAACAATACTTAAGAAGGTCAAAACTAACAATGTTCAAGTGCTAGGGATTCAAAATGAACTCTAGTATTGAATCCGTTATTAGCTAAGTCATAAAACACACTACATCCAAATATGAGCATTAAAAGAGGAGTCAATCCCACCATACCTTGATCATCCATATACTTATTATTCATTCACCTTTACTTTATAGGCTGAAAGTAAGCAACTACCCAACACTTCTTGAGGTAAATCTTCACAAAGATTAGCCACTTTGTTAAAGAAAAAAGAAAACATTTATTGCAAGATATCAGCATGCTTTATTTATTTTTGGTTATAACCACTTGTAAGCCTATTATGAATTAACAAAAATGATTTATACACATTTACATGTTATCAGATGATTATAATATTTTATTATAAAACTGCATTATTATTCCCTCTAAGAAACTTTCCTACATAAAATTCCCCATATTACATTAGTGTATCCTCGCAAGTCTTGCTTTTAACTTTCCTTAAAGTTATCAAATGAAATGTTTGCAAACCTCTTTGCAAATTAATTGTCTAACATAACCATCATAGAACTTACTGATTACCACCATAACATTTTTTCTAACATCCTATCAGTTAGCCCATGGTCAGTCTATTGTGATCTACTGAAAAGAAATTATTCACATTCAATATTTCTTTTTGGTTAATTACAATATTTCACTTACTACTGGCTACTACATCTAAAATTTTCTCTTCCTCTCGCTGTAGCTGTGTCTTATTCTAAAGTTATCATACTGCTTAGAATATATATATATATATATATATATATATATATATATATATATATATATATATATATATATATATATATATATATATATATATATATATATATATATATATATATATATATATATATATATATATATATATATATATATATATATATATATATATATATATATATATATATATATATATATATATATATATATATATATATATATATATATATATATATATATATATATATATATATATATATAAATAAGGATACACCAAAGCTAAAATTTTGCTGGTCAAAGCTTAAATAAATTTAAATAAATTTGCCTAAATAATTTTAAATTTAAATAAATTTGACCTGTGAGATAAACTCTATTTGTAATTACCTAAAAATATTACAAGAGGTTAATATCAAAATGAACATTACAAATTATTTAACTACTTACCATCACAGTCTAAAAAAACATTTTCAACATCTGATAATATATTCTTATTGTTAACAGATAATTTTTCAAAATTTTTTGATGAGACAGACTTGTTTTCATCCATGTTACACCTAAGAAAGGATAAACTTTAATTAATATGAGCAGATGGAAATAAATACTAGGTATATTTTTAAAAAAGTAATAATATATCATAATGAAATGTAATGTTATAAAAATATGGATAATGGTACTTCAGAAATTGTGAGAAAGTCAAAAGGCTTTCCAATTTATTTTTCTTGAAAATATTTTTTTATAACAAACTTTACATTCTTAATTTTGAATTATTGTGATATAGATAATAATAAAAATTAGGAACATATTAACTGCAGAAAAAATCAAAAAAATCAAGGGGTTTACTTCTAGCAAACTTTTCAAATATCTGGAGTCTATATATATATTATTATACATGAGTATATTATTTTGAATAATGAAGACCGACATATCAATATATCAACAGACCAATATATTGATTTCAATTTTGAATTCAAGAATTACATTTGAACGCATGGCAGAAGGGCATATGTGTATAATGGGACTGATCTCTGTATCTTGTGAATTAGGGATACTTTACTCTTTTATTTCTTATTTAACTATACTTATGAAATATTAATTTTAATATTAATACCATAGTACTAAGGTAATCTAACCATGATTAGTAAAACTAACCACAATCAGAAGTAAATTTTACTCAAATTTTCCTATGAAGGAAATAATTAAATTCTTGATTTTAGATTCTTTTGGTAGAATAGTCTTCATATTTCAATGTTTTGTATAAAACAAATTTAATTAATAAATGATAACTAACAAAAAATTTTCCCTGTTTTGGGTAGATTTTTTTTTGTCAAAATGTGAAAATTTTTCAGAGGTCTGACCAGAAAAACCATATTGACTACAAAAAATCCAACTAAGTGGAGTTAGAAAATATGAAAAGTAAGTGTTTGCAAATAAAATAATGTAAATTTTCTTTAAAGTTCAGACAATATTAACTTTGTTTAGAAATGGGGTAAAACTAACCAATAAAATATTAGCAATAACTTTTGTATTTTCCAACTAATCAACATGAAATTTTCAGAGATTGTATAGTTGGGTGAGATACACAATTTTTAATTTTTTTAAAAATTAAAAATGACCAAAATGGCTGGATATACAAAAAATTTTCTTAATAATAAATGCGTATCTTAACCAACTTTACAACCTCTGAAATTTTTGTTATATCCAAATATTATGCTGCTGTGCATGGGGAAAATTTGTAGCACTTTTTCCCATGAGCTCTAAAATGACTGTGTATATAATTTAAAAAATTTTTTTTTTAAAGAGATCATATAGTTAGGTGAGATACACATATTTTTATTTAGAAAGATTTTTTGTATACTCAACTTTTATTTTCCTTCTGTACACGCGAAAAAAACAATAACTTGAAAATTTTCACGTGCACACCAACAAAATGGCTACATATAAAAAAAAGTTTTCAGAGGTTGTATAATTGTGCAAGTTCACACTTTTTATTCAGAAAATTTATTTGCATACCTAAGTTGTAACCATTTTGGTGCTGGGCATATAAGAATTTTTAAAACTTTTTCTGAGCACAGCATCAAAATTGTTGTTCACAGAAAAAATAATTTCTAAATAAAAAATTTATATTTTGCCTATCTATACAATTTCTCAAAATTTCATGAACTTTACATGGGGAAAAAAAGTTAAGCCCAAATTTAATTTAAAATTATTTTAATTTCAATAGGTATTCGTTGGAATAAATTTTTTGGAGCACTTGACACGAAAATTTCAAGTAAAACAAAATAAATATCAATGATTTAACTATCCATAGTTCAATTATTAAGTCATTTTGACAAAGGAAATATGCTGAAAAATTTGCAGAAAATTTGTTCCCAAACACCTTTGATTTTTGTTGAATATTTCAATCAAAGTTTTTTTTTCCCTTCAAATTTTGTTTTAGATAACCTATAATAAACATCTTATCCACTCATATTAATAAAAAGTACTACTGAATAGCCATTTTTAAATATTATGCAGTGGTTAGTTTTTACCCATGCAATGGTTAGTTTTCTTCCCTTTTCAATTTTTGTCAATCAATTTTCAAAAAAAATTTAAAAAATTAATTTGCATATTTCTATATACTTTATATAAAAATATTCAAAAAGTTTCAAATTTCTCAAAAAAAAATTATAAACAGGCACCTTTTGAAAATTGAAATTTTAAAATTTTGATTAATTTTCCCCTTTTTTATATTACATTCCTAAACACCAAAATATATGAAATTTCAAATAATGGTCTTCATGTTCAATAATATAACAGCTTTTTCTAGTAAAAATTTAAGGTTTTCGATATAATTTTTGTACAAAAATGGTGTTCATATAATAATTAGGGATCAATTAATTCCTATATATATGCTGAACTTTAATTCTATAACTTAATATAATAGAAATAATTTTCCTATATAGTCATGAAACTTTAAGAATTTGAAAATAGCCTGCTTACGCAAAAATTTTGATAAATTTTGAATTGAAAATAATGAAAATTTTTAAATTTGAAAGTAACCAGTAAGACATACATTGATTAAAGGGTATTAATTTAGTCCATCACAATCACTTTGTATTTTCACTATATTGAAGATATAAAGATAAAATATACTGATATGCATGAAAATCATCATTTTTAAGAGTGAAAAAGTAAATATCACCACTAACAGGTCAGGGGGTATAGGGGGCAAAGCCCTCTTTAGACAAATATCTATGCCATTCATTTGCATCTTTTATTATAATAGGTATTAATAATAATGAGGAGTATATATCAAGAAAATTTTAATTTACCTTAAATAGTACTGCAATTCAGCAGTGAAAACATAAAGGTATGGAACATGATCATTTGTCTATAATCACATGATCATGATGCAAAAGTTGTCACAGTGTGGTATAGATGAAATGACACACAATTGGATTAAAGAGTGGTTAAAGAACAGAAGGCAATGTGTATTACTTAATGGTAATAAGTCATTATGGGAAACGGTGAAGAGTGGGGTCCCACAGGGTTCTGTGCTGGGACCACTTCTGTTCCTTATTTATATAAATGATTAAAACAAAGGTCTTAAATGTAAGGTTTCTAAGTTTGCAGATGACACCAAAGTGGTCACCTCAGTAAGGAATAATGATGGATGCATAAAGCTTCAAGGTGATCTAGATAGACTTCTTGGTTGGGCAGAGAGGTGGCAAATGAACTTTAATAGTAAAAAATGTAAAGTTCTTCATGTAGGTTACTCAAATGAAGGATTTAATTATGAAATAAATAGGGATTGGCTTGTGGACCAAGAAAAGGATTTAGGTGTGATTATTAGCAGTAATCTGAAGGTGGGTGATCAGAGTTTGGAAGCAACAAATAGAGCTAATAAGATGTTAGGTATAATTAATCATAATGTAGTTTACAAGAGCAAAGAGGTTTTAAGGAAGCTATATAATAGCTATGTCACGCCAGCATTAGAGTATTGTGCACAGGTTTAGGTTCCTCATTTAAGAAAAGACATTGATATGCTGGAAAGAGTACAACGTCGAGCAACAAGGATGATTTCTGGCTTTGAAAATAAGAGCTATGAAGAGAAGTTGAAGGAGTTAGGAATGTTCTCTGATGAAGGATGATTTCTCTGAGGGGATATGATACAAGTTTACAAAATATTTGCATCTGACAGTAATACAGAGATTGAAAAATACTTTATAGTGACCGTGGAAGAGTAACTAGAGGACATAATAAGAAAATTAAAAAGAAGCCATGCCATCTCAATCTAAGAAAATACTCTTTCAGTAATAGTTATTAATTTTTGAAATGGCTTGCCACAAGAGTCTTGTCAAATTTAAAAGAGGGCTAGATGGATATATGGATGCTTTAGGTATTCTATAACATAACTTGACCAAGCCAAGTTGGCGGGTATATATGAATTTTTAGATCAGCCTATGACTAAGCCTAATGATCAATTTTTTTTACAGTGGGTGATGGTTCATTGAATATTGCATGTATAATTAGCCTTAGTTTTATTTTCATCTTTGCATGAATGAACTGATAACTAGGGATAGGATAGACCTAGTCTTTCGTGCATGTATTAGTATTGATATTATTATTTGTGTAGACTTGGACAGTCTCGATAGGCCCTTGTGGCTTCTTACTGTCTCTATTTTCCTATGTTCTTATGTCTATAGGGGGCTCTGCCCCTGAGTGGTGGTATTAACTTTCTGCTCTTAAAAATGGGGTAATTGTAGCGTTCACGGGAGTGGATTTTTTCGTACGAGACAAGGTTGCTGAAAATACCTACATACCTACGGGTTGCTAGTTCGATTGAAACTACTTATTCACGCATTGCGAATTCAACTGAAACTGATACGATGTGCCGTTTTTTTTTGTTTTCTTCTCAGCGTAACTACGAAAAGGAAATGATATGTTTGCTTATTTTTTTGGTTAATCGACGAACGCCAAATTATTTTGTAAGAAAAAAAAATTATAAAAACACTTAAATTAAAAAAAAAAAGTTTAAAATAAAAAGAATAATTATGACGTCATAATATCGTTTGCCGCCATTATAAAACTCTCTCACGTGCCCTCGTTGGTGAGGCCGCTCTCAAAAAAAAAAAAAAAAAAAAAAAAAAAAAAAAAAAAATCTTTCAATGTTTTGACGAGTTGCTATATTTTAAAATATGGTGAAGCTAAAAATGGAAATAATAGTTAAAATTTACAAGAATTTTGCATGATGCGGGATATGGGGTAATGTGTAATAATAATAATAATAATAATAATAATAATAATAATAGTATATATATATATATATATATATATATATATATATATATATATATATATATATATATATATATATATATATATATATATGAGAGAGAGAGAGGAATGTAAGTGAAAATTTATCACCATCACTCACGGGTCGGGGGGTACGGGGGCAGAGCCCCCGTAGACAAATGATCGTGTGCCATGCATTTACGATTTCATTGCTGTACTGCAATAATGCATATTTTTATAAGTTGCAAATGCATGGCACACGAGCGTTTGTCTACGGGGGGCTCTGCCCCCGTACCCCCCGACCCGTGAGTGGTGGTGATAAAAATTTTCACTTATACTTCTATCTCTACATATTATTATTATTATTATTTAGTATTTATTATTGTTATTATTATTATTTTATTATTATTTTATTATATTATTATTATTTATTTTATATTTATATTTTATATATATATATTATATATATATATATATATATATATATATATATATATATATATTATATTATTTTTTTTTTTTTAATTTTTTTTTTTACGCCAATGATCCAGCAACCTTGTTGTATCACAAATTCTTAGGCTATGTTGTTAGTTTCAAATTCCTACGCGTAGTTCTAGTCGAACTCCCAACGCGTAGGTATATTAGCAACCTTGTCTCGTACGAAAAAATCCACTCCTGTGAACGCTACAATTACCAAAAATGGTTTTTCTTGCATTTCAGCAAATTTTGTCTTTATATTTTCAATAAATATTTAATACTCACCAACTTGTGAGTGGTGGTGATATTTGCATTTTTCATGCTTAAATATGATGTTTTATATCCAACTATATTTTCAATATTGCACAAAGCAAAAATACAAAGTGACTGTGATGAACTAAACAATTACTACCTAAAGTTTTGAAAACTGCAACTGGCCTATATGCCCTAAAATAACTTGAAAATTTAATAATTTAGTTTACAGATAGCATAAGTCATTCATGACAAATGTTTTCATTTTCATCTTATGTCTGCAATTACTCTCGATAGGTACAACTGGCTTATAACTACGTTAGTACCTTATGTTCTTAACGATTACAATTTCTTACACTCTGTTGTCTATAATGCCTTAGTTTCGTCAACTTACTACTATATTTTGAAAACCATACTGCCTGTGGCCTAAAAATCAGAAAACATAAGAAGTAGTCTGGGGGGAACCTTTTAACACAACCTTTGGTAATAATTCGATCTGGCACGAACCTCTCTATTTTTCCCTATATTGAAGATGTGAAGTCAAAATATGCTTAAATGCATTCTACACATACATTTCTTTCACGGAGGAGTAATAATAAATACATAATAAAAAAAAAAATACTATTTATGCTGCAAAAACGATATCAACTGTCCTATAATACGCTTTTATAAACAACAACTTTCTCGGGGACTCGGACGACTCTGTTTTATCTCTCCCTTTTGAGATAGATAGAGAGAAAGAGAGAGAGACTGAGAGAGAGGGGTTCGAATATATAATATCGATATTTGAAAACCGACATTTGAATGCAAATTTTTGACATTATTATTATTATTATTATTATTATTATTATTATTATTATTATTATTATTTAGCTTTCATTTCATTTATGCCTATTAAAATTATTATTACTATTATTTAGTTTTCTAGCTACTTAGTTAGACTTATCATAATCTGAACGACAGAAGTTTGCCGTGTAATACAGGCCTAACTGATTGGTGGAACGTAACCATGGCATATAGGTCTACTGCCGTATTACACCATACATATTCTTAAATATAAAGTACATATATATATATATATATATATATATATATATATATATATATATATATATATATATATATATATATATATATATATATATATATATATATATATATATGGTGCAATATGGCAGTAGGTCTGTATGCCACAGCAACATTCCATAAAACAGTTAGGCCTGTATCACACGGCAAACTTCGGTCGTTCAGGTTATGATAAGTCGAACTAAGTACGCTAGAAAACTAAATAATAATAAGAATATTAATAGGCATAAATGAAATGAAAGCTAAATAATAATAATACAAATGTCAAAAAATTTGCATTGATATATCGATGTTTTGATATATCGATATTTCCTTATATCGAAGGTTGTAAGTCTATGGTTGTATTGTATTACAGCATAGACTTTTATTACAGTCATAGACTTTAACTACAAATATGGCATCCTGGTATTCGATTAGTTTTGTTATTTTTGTACAAACGAGGGCCAGTCGAAGAACAGTGCTTCCACATTCGGATTAAAATTAATTTATATATATATATATATATATATATATATATATATATATATATATATATATATATATATATATATATATATATATATATATATATATAATATATATATATATATATATATATATATATAGTATTTTATATTACTCTTCCGTGAAAGGAAATTATGTGTAGAATGCATTTAAACATATAGACTTCGTATTTTCAATATAGTGAAAAATAGAAAGGTTCGTGCCAGATCGAATTATTACCCAACCTTTTACTTAGAACCTCAAGATCTAATAAAAATCAGAATCTATAGTTTTCAACGATCACAAAGCAAACTATTACTATACGATCTATTTTATACCCAAGCTATAGCAGAGCCTTGCAATAATAATAGACAAGAGAAACCATGAACTTATAACGAAACCGTTCAATAGTAATTCCGAAAAGATTACTTCGAACTTTAGCCGTTTCCTTTTCGTCCAAGTTTTACTTAATTAAATACTAAGTTTTAGGGATGCCCAAAAAGTTTCGATATATATATCGATATAAATATTTTATTACGATAGTATCGAAAAAATATCGATGATATTTTCACAACTGATATATCGATATATCGATATTTTATCCTCATTATCGAACCAACGATATTTTTTATTTGTTTTTACTTCTAGAAATTTTCTGCTCCTTTATAAAATAAAATTTAAGCAAAATTTGTGCTATTTTATATATTATATATATATATATATATATATATATATATATATATATATATATATATATATATATATATATATATATATATATATATATATAGAGAGAGAGAGAGAGAGAGAGAGAGAGAGAGAAAACGTTTGGTTTGGTTAGGTTAGGAAGGTTGAAAAGATTAGGTTAGGCTAGGTTAGGTTAGGTTAGGTTAGGTTAGGTTAGGTTAGGTTAGGTTAGGTTAGGTTAGGTTAGGTTAGGTTAGGTTAGGTTAGGTTAGGTTAGGTTAGGTTAGGTTAGGTT
>SEYY01001093.1:707092-712092 GCA_009176605.1 Armadillidium nasatum | reverse complement strand
ATGCTCAGAAAGTACGATTGTTCTACAGTATGATCATTTTGTAGGATCCTTGGCTAGTTTTATATGGCTAAGAAGGCACTCACCTGAGGAACTATTTTAGCATCTTCCAGAAGCAATTAATTTCAAAACATTTTCCGTAAAAAAAAAAAAAAATATATATATATATATATATATATATATATATATATATATATATATATATATATATATATATATATATATATATATATATATATATATATATATATATATATATATATATATATATATATATATATATATATATATATATAACGAAGTAAACCGTGGAGTGAAATTTTACAATTTCAGTCTACTTTTGGAGATTCAAATCCTAACCTCTAAACTGGTAAGACAGAGTGTTACCTTTGTACCACGACAGTACAAAAAGAAATCACTTTGAGAAAGCTCATGAACGTCCGCTATGATGACTAATTCAAAGAACCGCCCCCTTCCTCGATTGCTCTCGGAGTCAGGGAAACAGGTCAGTTACTATCCCCTTCAACCACAGACAATATACGTAAGTAAAAAAACCAAATAAACTGTGGAGTGAAATTTTATAATTTCAAATTCTGTTATTGGGGATTCGAACCCTGACCTCTAAGTTGGTAAGACAGAGTGTTATCTGTGTACCACAACAGCACAAAAGGAAACAGCATTGAGAAAACTCATGAACACTAGCCATGATGACTAACTCAAAGAACCCCTCCCAGACTGCGCTTGGATACATAGCAACAAGTCAATAATCTCCTTAATAACTCAAAATAACTCAAAGAATTTCCTTTTTGCATGAGGGTATCCACCCCGTAGTTATTTATTTACATCCAAATACATTAAATACTTAATAAGTAAATGGAAAAGCACTATAAAGCATTAAGCATAAGAAATATTGTGGTAAATTAAGAAAATTCCTTGAAATATGACAAAATGGGCTTTTTAAAAAGCAAATTATCACAAAAGAAGATAGTCTATATGGGAAATTTTTTTAATTTATTTATTTATTTATTTTTTTCCTTTTTCTCTCAGGAAGGGTTACAGCCTGTCAGTCGTATTGAACGAAAGTTCCGAAGCAAGACTGGAATAGTAAATACTTCTCCCAGGTAGGCTTGTAGCTTTTCAGGCTTCTTGAAAACGAAACTTCCGAAGCAAGACCAGAGTGTCACGAGCAATTTTTAATTTCAGGCAGCCGCTTGCTAAGCCTGTCCTGCTCTAGAGACCGCAATGTCCAGTATCAAGCACACAAACAAGGTCCATCATAATTACGTTCATTATCGTAATACATGTAAATACCATAATGTTTACTATTATTCATACACAATACTAGATTTGAACTGGCAATATTCCGGACAACGTGCTGATACTTTAATCACTTGACCACTGAGAATGTGAATTTATAAAATATCTGTAGATATAGAAATGGCTTTTAAAAATTTTGTGGTTGTGAAAATGAATTTTTCATTTTACAAACCCAAGTAGATTATGATGTGAATCTTATTGACAATCCAAATGTAGATGTGAACATTCACATCATTAATCGGTTTACTTTGATTTAAATTTTTAATTTTTGTTTAAAAGTTTCATCTCGAAAAACCCTTTGTATACCATAAGGAATTTAATTAATAAATAAAAAACCATTATACCGTACAGTCTTTATTATTTACTGTTGGCAGTACTACACATCCAACGCCATTGATAAGCTGGAAAGAGCGTTTGGGAAGGAATAATAATAATAATAATAATAATAATAATAATAATAATAATAATAATAATAATAATAATAATAATAATAATAATAATAATAATAATAATAATCCCTAGTTGTTTTATTAATACCATTAAGAGTATAAGTATTATAAGTATTATAAATTTTTTAAAATGATATTCGTATAACTTTTATTTAAATACCCGTGAATACTTTTACATTTAATGGTAATTTCGTTAGGACATTCTTATTCTTTGGCCCACAAGACGCCCCCTCCAGTTTAAATTTCCTTGTGAATTATCAATGACAACACATCACAATTATTCTAGTAAAGCTATCTTGTTATTCATACATTTATACAAAGAATGGCTAGGAATATTATATATATATATATATATATATATATATATATATATATATATATATATATATATATATATATATATATATATATATATATATATATATATATATATATATATATATATATATATATATATGTGTGTGTGTGTGTGTATAGTTTTAAAATTAATTATTTATTTATGAAAGTTGTGAAAAGTAAAGTTTGTATAAATAAAAATGAAAATAAAGTTAATAGTGTGAATGATTGTACCCGGTGGGTATAAATAAATAATTTTTATTATACGAGAGAAAATATTTTTCTTTTTGTTTTTTTTGTTTCTGTTTTTTTTTGGTGTTGAATTTTAATTTTCCATTTCTTATAAAAAATTGTTAACAAAATTTTTAAAAAATTTTTAAAAAATATATATATCCTAAATACATATATATTTATATTATAAAACAAAAAAAATTTATATATATATATTTAAAAAAAATAAATATTAAACAAAGATAAATAAACAAAACTTAAGTGCTAAACTTTTTATAAAAAAAAAAAAAAAAAAAATGCCATTTTTTTTTATATAGCAAAATATTACAAATATTTTTGTACACAAATATATTCTAAAAACTAAGAAAAATTTTCGTTTTTTTTTCTGTATAATACAACATTAACAAAGAAAAAAAAGATTTTTTTTTTATTTTATTTTAATATTTTAATAAAGGTTAAAAAATAATGCAACAAATTCAGTCGAGCAGACACTGTTATTTGGTATACTTTGGGGGATTCACTTAAGAACTTTTTTTTTAATGTATCTTCTATAATATTATTATAGTAATAAAAATATATATAAGTGGTCATTATGTCTACCATTTTAATAGAAAATTGTATTTTTTCATTTTATTTTTTTTTTCATCTCAAATACCGTGATATAGATACAAATTATTTATATTACTTTTTTAAAAACTTTGTACAAAATTAAAAGATTTGTATTATAAAAGCTTTGTCGTATTTTTCGTTTACATTTTTCGCCTTTTTACTATTTCTCTCTATTTGATAATTAGAAGGTGTGGTCATCAAAGCAATATATATATATATATATATATATATATATATATATATATATATATATATATATATATATATATATATATATATATATATATATATATATATATATATATATATATATGAGTATGTATGTATTAGATTGTGTCAATGCTTTGTGGAAAATTTTATAGAGTGAGCGAAAGATTATTTAGAAGCCTTTTTTTTCACAAGTTTTTCAATGTGTTATTTTATATAAAAACTTTATATATACATATGTGGTGATTTATTTTTTACTGGTAATGTAGTGAGAATAGGAAGGTTGGTTTATTATACAAAATTTTACATGTACGGTTTTTAAACTATTATTTTTTTCTGAATGATGATATAACATAGTTTTTATATAAATTTACATCTGTAACAAAAAAAGAGGAAGAAATATATTTATATGTATTAATAATGATAATAATTATTTTTTTTTTTAATAAATATTTGCTTAAAAATATTTAAAATGCCAGTAACATCTGAATATGATTGACATTAGAATGAAAATTAGGAATCTCTTATAGGAACTATTGAATTTTCGGCTCATTTTGAGTTTGATGATTTTTATTTCTCATGATTTCTTGGGATTTAAAATTGTTATTTTAGGCACTAATGAATTTATAACTGCTTTCAAAAACTGAGCGGATCACTGATCTGATCAGCTCACTGATACCATGTGAGTGTGACGTCATAAATCACTAATGACGATATATAATTACAATTACGTCATAAATTTGATTCTTTTTTTGCACTCACTCCTGACTATCATGTACAAGAGAATCATTGCGCTCTTTTACAAGCGGATCAGTGATTTGCTCAGTTCCTGAGAGCTGCTTTTATGAAATGAAAGAAAAGTATATAGCTTTGTCAGTGAATGTTTTTAAAAACTTTGGAGAACTGCAATGACTATTCCAACAATTTTTTTTAAAAGATAAAAAAGTGTTTTTGATTTCGTGTCTTGTATTGCATTTGTGGCCGTGAAAATTGCTGACACACACTTTATAGTTATCAGTAATAAATAAGACAATACCTATCTTATTGACTGAATTTTAGCGCTGACAAAGCTTGTGTCTTATAAATCAGTTCTATCCTATAGTGAAGCTTTTTATATATAATATTTATATATTTATATCATTTTACACAGTTGTATTATTTAACTAACATCGTACCCATTTAGTATATGCAATTGTACAAACAAAAATTTTATTACTACAAACCTATGATTATATGTATTTTACAATATCCAAATATTAATGTACACAGTTTTAAATAAATTAATACGTTTAAGTTCTCTTATTTTCACAAATTATTTTTTAAGTACATAATATAAATATAATCATAATTTACTTTTTTCACATGAGCAAATTATTTTACACAGTATACTTGTACAGCAGAAATTAGAAATTGCATTGTCCGCATACTATTTATTACAGTTTTAAAAAATATTTCCTAGTAAAACATCTCGGACAAATTTTTAATTATATGCAAGTAAAAGAAAAACTTTTTCCTCATATATAAATATATTTTTACATTCTTTTTAGTCCGTATAATAATAGGATTTTTAATAGTTAACTTCATGGCATTAGTGGTTTGACAGATTAGATTATTTGATTATACGCTGATAAGAAAATAAACCAAAATAAGTAACAATGTAACGAAATTGAAAGAATATTTAAACTTTACAAGGACATAAACAACAGGAATGGTGATAAATATTTTTTTATTATTATTATTATTAAAAAAAAATGATAATTATGCTTTAATGATATTTTTCATCTAATATAGATGCAAAATTTTTATCTGAATTGCACTTGAAATATATATAGTAGACAAGGAACTACGCAAGAG
>SEYY01001093.1:679592-682092 GCA_009176605.1 Armadillidium nasatum | reverse complement strand
AAAATTAGGCAAATTAAAATTTCTCACTGTAGTTTTCATTTCTTCATGATATATATATATATATATATATATATATATATATATATATATATATATATATATATATATATATATATATATATATATATATATATATATATATATATATATAATATATATATATATATATATATATATATATATATATATATATATATATATATATATATATATATATATATATATATATATGTAATGGATGTGAGTGTACATGATGTAAGCTAATAGTTCGTGAATATTTGTTTCATTTGTTAGCTTATAAAAATATCAAATGAAAATTAGAGAAAGGAAAATAGAAAAATTGTTGGAGAATTTTAATTAAATAAGAAAGCCAAGAACCACTGAAAGTAAAAGCATAGTATGGAGAAGAAGTAGAAGACGGAATCAGGAAAATAATAATAATAATAATAATAATAATAATAATAATAATAATAATAATAATAATAATAATAATAATAATAATAATAATAATAATAATAATAATAATAATAATAATAATAATAATAATAATAATAATAATAATAATAATAATAATAATAATAATAATAATAATAATAATAATAATAATAATAATAATAATAAGAAGAAGAAGAAGAAGAAGAAGAAGAAGAAGAACAAGAAGAAGAAGAACAAGAACGTGAATAAGAACAAGAACATGAATGATGAACAAGAAGAAAAGCAATGAAGAAGAAAAACAAAAACAAGAAACACGGTTGAAAAAAATCAAGATGTAGAAGAAAAAAAAGAACAAAAGAAGAAGAAAAAAACATGAAGTAATAAAAAAAAGAAGAAAAAAAATAGAAGACGAAAATGAAAAAATTAAGTAAAAGGATGAAAAAGAACAAGAAGATCCAGAAGAATAATAAAAAAGAATTAAAAAATCAAGAAATATAAAAAAGAATTAAATAAAAATTAAATTTAAAAGGTAATTAAACATGCAATAATATTTCAAAAAAGTGTATGAAAGTCTATCAATAAAACTTTGAACATACTTTCCTCTTTTATTCCATTTTTATTTAAAATACACAAATACTATTATTGGGGCATGTCAGCTCTTAACCAGGCTTAATTTCTCTTCCCCCCCCCCCATGGTGAGTCTCGTGTAGGCTTTGGGTTATTTTAACCAAAGGTTTCAAAAAAAAAATATCATGAATGTGAGAACAGGTAAAAATATGTAACTCGCACTCGCTTCGCCACATTCCGAAAAGGTGTAGACGTGATGAGCGGATTAGGAGAGTTAGAGAATTTTAAATAAAAAAAAAATAAATAATTATTTTTTGCTCTAATCTTTTTATTTTTTTAAAACCTTTTGATTTGTGGGTGTTAAATCCCGTAGATTTATATCTTCTTGTTTTTCGAAATGTTCAAAGTTCTGTAATTTGTTATATAAATATTAAATAATATATACTTTTATATGGATGCATTACGAAAGTATGCATGTGTAAAATATGTTTTTATGTATGCAGGCTTCTAATAAATGTATGTATTTATTTACGTATGTATATAGATATGTGAGTGCATGTCTATGTGAATGTATTTCTGAATTATTTATGTTATATGGTGAATATAAGAATTTATGCATAAATTTTTGTGTATGCATAAACATATCTGAATGCATGCATCTATGTAAGTGTGCATATACGCACATATGCGCTTATGCTAATGTAAGTTTTGCCTTTTTATATTTATATATGTATTTAAGACTACATACATAATGCTTTCAATATTTATCCTTATATATTAATATGTATATACGCAAAAATATAATTAAATTATCCAAAACATTAATTTAGTAAGTAAAATAATTTTTATAAAATTTTCAATATTGTCATGAGCTGCAAAGGGGTTAAAAGAAAAAAAGAACAAAAAGAAAAAAAAAGAAAAAAAAGAAACCAAGTTAAAAAAAGAACCCATTAAAAAAATCAGTTTACGATTTTGTTACATTGCATTTTATTCCACTTTTGGAAGAGGTCTATGAAAGAAGGTTAAAATAGGCATCAGAAAGCAATGAAGGGAAATGAAGGGTCTAAAGGCTCCAGAAGGACGAAGAGTGAGAGAGAGGGAGAGAAAGAGAGAGAGAGAGAAAGAAAGAAAGAAAGGAAGAGATAGAGTGAGAGAGAGAAAGAGAGAGAGAGAGAGAGAGAGAGAGAGAGAGAGAGAGAGAGAGAGAGAGAGAGAGAGAGAGAGAGAGAGAGAGCGATACAAAGACAGAATGAAAAAGACAGAAAGAGATAGGAATTGAAAAGTGGGTGTAGGAACAGAGATAGGGAAAGAAAAATATCAGAGAGAGAGAGTATAAGTGAGAGTAGGAAGGAGAGGAAAAAGATCCTTTCCTGCTTCCCAAATGCAATTGAAGGGGTGGACTAAGAGGGAAAAAAAAGGGAGTAAAAACACTAGAGTCAGATGGAAGGGAAAACAATGCAACAGAAAAAGAGAGAGAAAGGGAAGCATACCGAGGAAA
>SEYY01001093.1:634889-637389 GCA_009176605.1 Armadillidium nasatum | reverse complement strand
TTATTATTTTTAGTATTTTATATATAGTTAATGAATTTATATTTCGATTGTATTTTAAATTAGAAATTTTTAAAATCTAGTTTGTGCTGAAAACGGACCGAGATAAGGTTTTAAACATTTACAGTATAATAAATAGTATAATATAGTTTAATATAGATTTAATAATAGTTTAATATAGGCTTTAACCTCTCTAATTAGATTAAGGTTCACTATGAAAGAAACTATCTCAACTTCATATACATACGAGTATATATGTATATATATATATATATATATATATATATATATATATATATATATATATATATATATATATATATATATATATATATATATATATATATATATATATATATATATATATATAATATATATATAATATATATATATATTCTTCAAAGGGCATGCTTTAAATACTTATCATATTATACAATTTAATAAAAGTACAATTTTATATTGATTCAATATTATAAAAACGAATTTTTCGTTGAACATGAAACGCAAAAAACTTTTCCTTTTTCTTCATTTTTGTAGCTCGGTTATGAGGGAATTTTAAAAGTTTTATTTTGGCAATTTTATTGGAAATTCTTCGAAGCCAAATTTTAACCAACGAACTAAACTTCTCTTTTCTTGTTAGTTCTCTCTCTATCTCTCCCTCTCGCTCTCTTTCTTTCTTTCTTTTTGTATGTATGTATTCTCTATCCATTCAACTAACTACAATCCATCTATCTACCTATTAACATTTTTCGACCCTTTCTCTCTTATCTCATTGCCTCAGTTTTTGTCTCTGTCTCTTTCTCTCTTTTTTATGTATGTATGTATGTATGCATGTATGTATTTATGCATGAATGTGTGTGTTTTATTTACTAGCTATCCACTTAGCTACTATCCACTTGTCTATCTATAATTCTTTTTCCTAACCTTTCTCTCTCTCTCTCTCTCTCTCTCTCTCTCTCTCTCTCTCTCTCTCTCTCTCTCTCTCTCTCTCTCTCTCTCTCTCTCTCTCTCTCTCTCTCTCTCGCTACAATATTTTTCATCCTACCCTAGTCTTTGATATTCCCTTCCTTTAACTTGTTTTTGATATTTTAAACTATCTTAAATTCTTAAACTGTATGAACACACACACACACACACACACACACACACACACACACCCACACATCCACACCCACACCCACACCCACCCACCTGCATACACACATATATATATATATATATATAATATATATATATATATATATATATATATATATATATATATATATATATATATATATTCATTAGCGAAATATAAGTTATAGAACAGGGTGGCTTAAAGAATAATTTATATATTATCTAGGCAGTGATAAATAATTATGATAACAATTTTAATATTTATTTATATTTTATATATATATATATATATATATATATATATATATATATATATATATATATATATATATATATATATATATAAATTATAAATATAAATGGGAACCATCAATAAAAAAAAACAAAATTTTTTCGGTATAATCTGTAGTGAAGAATAAATACATAGAGTTTGTTTCTGAAGACTAAATTCAATGTTGTCAGCGCTGCAAATTGAGATTATGAATCTTTTAGTGGCACTTTGGAATTGGTAACTACTTTTGTGACATTAGTAATGGTTAATATCAGGTTTTGTATTTTTCATTCCTTTTGCCCACGTGTCTTTTTCCCTTTTCCCGTGGGGTAGGGGGGGCAGGGAAAGTGAACAATTTGAATTACTTCAATATTGGTTAAATTACAAGAACAAAGTTTAAATGTTGATTTTTTTTCTTATTAAAAGATTAATGTTTATAGAAGAATAACATTAAAAAGAAATTCTAATCTCCATAAATTGGTACATTTTTACCAATATTTTCTTCAAATATCCACTCTGCTCAAGCTTCCATTATATATAAATTAAAACTGTTAATTAACAGAAAGTAAAAATTATATAGTTGAAAGATTTCACCAGAATTATGAAAATGCATTTAATAACACTTGTTTCGCCATCAAAAATGAAGGAGGAAAAAAATTTCTCACTAAAATTTGCATCTCAGTATATTTAATTGATATTTCCGAATTTCTAGACAAGCTATATAAAAAAAAGTCGAGGAAAATTATTAATATTAAAGGTAACTTTAAAATAAAAAAAGAAGAAAATGAAAGCATAATATTGAAAAGGAAAAATTTATATCATCAGAATTATGATATTAAATATTAGAGAAATCATTAGAATTATGATATCAGATTTTAGAGAAATTCAGACTTATGATATCAGATATTAGAGAAATCATCAGAATTTGTTTATAGATGGTGGAGGAGAAGGCCTAATTCTAAAATAAAGAATGCATGGAGATGGAAGTATGATAAGAAAGGTGAAAATGTTATGATCATATAATTAACTGTAAATTAACAACAAAAGAATATATCAAAAGACTAACCACTTTAATTACTTAGGAGAGGTGAAGGAAGAGACATAAAAATTGTAAAA
>SEYY01001093.1:620000-622500 GCA_009176605.1 Armadillidium nasatum | reverse complement strand
ATATATATATATATATATATATATTCACGGACACTGACTATTGCATTGAAATAGATGCATGTGCAACAGGTGTAAAATTTCCTATTATTTGCGCAGTGTTATTTTTTATTGCAATACTTGTGAACAAACTGACATAAGCCATGACATATATATAGTATATATACAAACTGTATAACAGTTACTTAGGTTGCACGCATTAATCTTTCAATTGACAATTTGCCTTCAAGTCCAATGTGTTTCAAATGATTGTTTGCGGTTTTACTACCAAAGAGTCCGGATTTATGCAGCGTTGAGCTCAATTGTTTAAGAGTTTTATGTCAATAATTTTTCTATCTTTCAGTCATTGTAAGGGACAGTTTAATTTTTTTATTATTATTTTTCCTTTTAAAAAATAATATATATAGTTTCACTCTCTTTTTCTGTGCCTGCCTATATAACCATCTATCTACTTTTCTACTATCTATCTATCTATCTATCTATCTATCTATCTATCTATCTATCTATCTATCTATCTATCTATCTATCTATCTATCTATCTATCTATCTATATATATATATATATATATATATATATATATATATATATATATATATATATATATATATATATATATATATATATATATATATAAAATAATAGCAACAGTAAAAGGTGTAGCATAATATCATCTATAGTAGTTTTAGTAATAATTACAAAACAATGTTGCTGCTAGAGTGTAACATCACATGGATTACAGAAATAACCACAACATGATAATAATAATAAAAATAATAGCAATAATAATAATAATAATAATAATAATAATAATAATAATAATAATAATAATAATAATAATAATAATAATAATAATAATAATAATAATAATAATAAAAATAATAATAATAATAATAATAATAATAATTATAGAGTTGGTAGTTGAAAAAATAATAATAATAATAATAATAATAATAATAAAAACAATAATAATAATAATAACAACAATAATAATCTATAAATAGTGGTGTTCCTCAGGTAGAGGTCCTATCCCCAACTCTTTTTCTACGTTTCATAATGACCTCTCTATTACTTCAACATCTTCACCTATACTGATGATTCTACCCTTCATTACTCCCTTTACTTTGAAAGACGACCCTTCCAACAGCAGTTAATTGACGCTAGAAGGGTGACCTTGGAGGAACTGATCTCTGATCTTTCTCGTATTTCCAGTAAGGGCAGAGAAAACATGGTCGTTTTCAATGTCTCAAAAACTCAATTCCTTCATCTTTCATTCGACACAACCTTCCACACAACTATGACATTCTTAATGTTGTGAAACATTAATTTTTCCCTTAAAATTAAGGGAATAAACTAAAATTGAATTCCAAGTATATATATATATATATATATATATATATATATATATATATATATATATATATATATATATATATATATATATATATATATATATATATATATATATATATATATATATATATATATATATATATATATATATATATATATATATATATATTTGTGCGTGTGTTTGAATGTACCCCGAAATGCATTCAAATTGTGTACACAAATTGACACACAGACATTCATGACAGTCTAATACTCGAAAAGTCAAATAAATGATAAAGTATAAATCCCAATTAGAGAGAGTAATCCTATTTTATGGGTTCATTAAAAGAAGTGTTATAATCATGCATTGGAATGATAATATAGAAACTTTAAAGTTTTTAAGTTGGCAGAGATTTTAACTTTCAATTGCTCTAGGGTTTTACTGAAGGACATGAGTTTTTGTTTACTTTTATGAACTTGTCTTTTTGTCATTTACATAATCTATATTTGTTACTATGTTTCTCTCATTCTTTGTTGAATGTTTGTTTCTGTTTCCTTCTCTTTTGTCTATGTTTTATTTCTACCTTTTTCTATTTATATCTTTTATGCACTTGCTATTTTATTATTTACGTATCTATCTCTATTTTATCACCCTGTTTTTGTCTCATTCTCTGTTGTCTCTTTCTGCATCTCTATCTGTCTTTTTCTTGATCTTTGTCTCTATTTCTAATTTGGCGATTATTTATGAACTTGTTATTTTATAACTTTTTTTTTTTTATTTGTCACACTGTTTCTGATTCTTTCTTCTTTTTCTCTGCATAACTTTTGAACTTCTTATATTGTCGTTTACATATAAAGCTATTTCTATTTATTACTCTGGCTCCCTGACTCTTTCTATCTCAGTGTTGGTCTCTTTTCTGGTTCTATTTCTCTTTCTATTTTTTATCTCCGTCTCTGTCTCTGTCTATATCTATTTCTCTTTCTCTGTCTCTGTCTTTATTTCTGTTTCTATTTTATAAACTTGTCATTTGATTAGTAACATATCTATTTACATTTTTTATCACTTTACCTCTCTCTCTCTCATATATATATATATATATATATATATATATATATATATATATATATATATATATATATATATATATATATATATATATATATATATATATA
>SEYY01001093.1:602500-607500 GCA_009176605.1 Armadillidium nasatum | reverse complement strand
TCTTCAATTAAATCTCTCATCTTATAAAGATTTTAGTTTTAAAAAACCGAGATACAAATGTAATGTTGGAAGTTATCGATCGATGCACATATTTGCATTTTTTTTTACCTTATATTTTTGTTTTTAAATTAGTTCTGTTATTATAGTGGATGTGTTTTCTTTCGAAACCTGTTGTAATTGTGACAAGGTTATTTCCTTTTCAACAACTTTTTGTTTTATATAACTATATGATTAACTTTGAAAATCCAAATATTCTTAGGTTAAAATTTAGAACCTTGTATATAAACTGTATTAACATTTGCATTAAAATTAAAATCTTGCATAAAAAATTTATTAAAAATTGAATAAGAATTTTGATTTTGCGAAGATTCACAAATTCAAAGAAATCTAAAAGATATATTTAATAAATATTGGAGTAAATTTGACATTCTAAAATAGGGGAGTTAAGAGGCTATATAAGTACCAAATAAAACCCTCACTTAGAAGAAGACTGATATTTCTCCCAATATAAAGACTGGAATCATCATTGCTTGATATTGAAAGGAGAAGAGAATTATATATATATATATAGTAATATATATATTATATATATATATATATATATATATATATATATATATATATATATATATATATATATATATATATATATATATATATATATATATATATATATATATATATATATATATATATATATATATATATATATATATATATATATATATATTATATATTATATATATATATATATATATATATATATATATATATATATATATATATATATATATATATATATATATATATATATATATATATATATATATATATATATATATATATATATATATATATATATATATATATATAATATATATATATATATATATATATATATATATATATATATATATATATTATATATACTGGAAAACAAAACGTATAAGATAGTTTTCAATATTTTGTTGTGTTGCATCAAAATGATAAAAGAAATATTGGAGAAATATAACGGCGTGTCGTAGTATTTATAGAAAAAGTTGGAATTAAAAAATACGCTATTGGAAGCTTACTAATGAAAAAAAGAAGCAACAGGGGAAAGAAGGGATGAAGAGACTGTGTAAGAGAAAGAGATAATAGATAGACAACCCATGCAAAAAGGGGGGAATTGGATGAAAGAAGCGTATATATATATAGAAGAAGAAAAAAAATGGGGAAACAATAAAAACTAGTGTATTGAATACAAGGTGTGTGTGTGTGAACAAAGGGGGTGGATGTATATGTGTGTGTGAACAAAGGAGGGTAGAAGTATATGTATGTGTGTGAACAAAGGGGGTGTGGAAGTATATTTCTTCTTTTCTCTCTGGTATAAAATAAATTCATAGTTAGTTATTTACGTTAACAACTCTTATACACAGAAGTTTCACATAAAAATGTGACTTTGTTGTTTTTAAACTTTATTTTAATATATGAAAGAGTAACAACAAAACTTTATATATTTTTTTATTTAAGATATCCAATATACTTTTTAGGAATATTAAAGTATATTATTTTAGCAATTTTTAGTTCTCTATATGTTGTATATATATATATATATATATATATATATATATATATATATATATATATATATATATATATATATATATATATATATATATATATATATATATATATATATATATATATATATATATATATATATATATATATATATATATATATATATATATATATATATATATATATATATATATATATAATATATATATATATATATATATATAAAATATATATATATATATATATATATATATATATTATATATATATATATATATATATATATTATATATATTTATATATATTAATATATATATATATATATATATATATCGGGTGATTATAAATTTCATTTAAAATTAATATTTATTTCTTCAAGGCTAAAATTATTTGATAATTTTTAAGAATTAAAAAATAAAATTTTTTTTTTTTTTTTTTTTTTTTTGTCAAAATGAAATCAAAATTATCCTTAATAAAGTGAAAATATTTTAAAGTCTATATCATTAACTTTTTAACTTTTCATTCAAGTATTTTTAAAATCAGTTATAATTTTTTATTTTAGTTTTTATTTTAAATTTTTATTTTAATAATGATTTTAAGGTCTGTATTATAAAAATGCATGTAACCCATTATTTTATTCCAAGTATTTTCAATATCAATTTAAATTTTTGGTATTAATTTTAATTTAATTTAATTTCGTTAAAAAGTTATTTTTTCTTCATTTTATTGCCGTTAATTAAATCATTCTAAATTAAAGAATTTCTTTTATTATTTTTTAGTCACTTGCTTCCTAAAAAAACCTCCCATACTTTATCTATCCTATCAATATTAATAAAGTTTTCATCGTTCAATTTTATGTTTGCCCACATTAACATTTAACTAATTAAAAAAATATCTTTTTCACATTTCCAACATTCCTCTTTCTTAATTGTTTCTTAATTTATGGGTCTATATGGATCCCCGAGGGACCACAGAAGCTTTGAGGGGGTCTTCAAGGGTAAAATGTTATTGCGGGGGACCATAATATGAGTTAAGGGATCCATGGTAAAACATCATAAATAAATGATATAAGTTAGGTCTCAGGGTGTCCACAAGCAATAAAAGATTGGGAACTCCTGTTCTAAACCTTTCTTCTCTTCTACCTTTCAGCTTAATCTCATTTAATAAACAAATATACAAAAATCTCTTCTTGGATACTTGTCAAACCTCTTTTTTCTTATCCTCATCATTCATAACTTATCCTACTATTCTACTGCTTATTTTAAATCTGTTCCCTTATTTGCATTAAGAGTTACTTCTTGTTTTAATTATTCCTACGTAATTCTTGATGATCTGAATTGAATTTGCCAGTAGGGTCTTCTGAACCTTGTGAAATTCAACTTCAACAAAAAGTTTTCAAAAATATCAAACTTACATCTCTCAATCGATGGGTCTTCCGTCTCAGCTGCTGATACTCTTTACGTACCTAGCCCTAACATAAACAAAAATTCTTAGAAAGTTCATATCAGAAGTGTTGCTAGAATGAGCTCAAAGCAACTGAGTTTAGCTTAGTGAGGGGCATCACTTTCCACTTCCCAGTCATTCCAAGTTGTATGGGGTACTGCACTCGCATCAAGGATAGTTAGTGTTTCACTTGCCTAGTGGACTAGGTCGAGCAATATCTTACTCTTCTGTATTTCTTATTCTGTGATAGAGAGAATTAACCATTCGACTGTCACCACCTTACTGCGTTCTCGTTGCCCAAAGGATGCATTTTCTACATATGAATTGTGTGGTGGACACTATCAACTTTAGAGGCTTGTTAACTGTGGTGTTTCTTTCTTTCCAGACACTTCGATTGTGTGCTATTCTTTTCTACTTTCTGTGTTATTTCTGCGGAATTTAATTTCCTCCCTTTCCAATCTTATGTCTGTGCGGACATTAGAAGTATTGCGTTATGTGGAGACTGTGTTGGTTTTAATTTATGACACTACTTTTTATTTTAGAAGAGAGCTCTACCCTTGAGCAGTGGTGATATATATATATATATATATATATATATATATATATATATATATATATATATATATATATATATATATATATATATATATATATATATATATATATATATATATTATATATATGTATATATATATATATATATATATATATATATATATATATTATATATATATATATATATATATATATATATATATATATATATATATATATATATATTTAGTATTCATATAAATAAATAAATTAAAAATAAAGAAAAAAATCTTCAACGAATAAAAAAATTGACTTTTTTTTTTTTTTTTTTTTTTTTTTTTTTTTTGTGAAGAGGGTAAATTTTAATGCATTTAATGAATAATTAAGAGCCTGAAGCGCAAGCTACAAAACCTTGTTTCATCTTTCTTTATATATTGATACCTTTGATGTAATCTGAATTTAAAACTAACACAAATTTAAAAAAAAAAAAAAATAATGAGGAAATAGAGATAATAAAGATAAAAAAAGGAGAATATGAAGACAGAAGGAAAGGCGTAAAGAGAAAAAAAAATTATATAAAAAAATAAAATAATTAAGCAAATTCTTCATTCTAAATTCCGAAAAAAATTTATTTTAAAACAGATTTAAGACGATTTAATTTACTTATTTATAAGATGAATCTTTATTTTGATCTTAAAAAAAGTTAAAAATAATAGTCTATTATTTTAGTATATTCTAACCTTAATATATTGTATTTAATATATTATACGCGATCGGGAAGCAATAAATTTTTCCTCAACTATTTAAAGGTAACTAGATTCAACAATTTTAATGAAAAAAAAAAAACAAAGAATCATAAAATTTATTTTATTTCTCCTAATAATGGTTAAATAAAATAAAAATAAAATAAAATAAAGGTTGGTAAAATAAATTTCATTTATGAACCTATTTGAATATGAGTTTATGTATGAAAGGTAAGACAAAAGGCACTAATTAACTATGTTTGAAGGGGGTAAAAGTATCTTTTATTATCTATCTATCTATTTATCTATCTATCTATCTATCTATCTATATATATATATATATATATATATATATATATATATATATATATATATATATATATATATATATATATATATATATATATATATATATATATATATATATATATATATATATATATATATATATATATATATATATATATATATATATATATATATATATATATATATATATATATATATATATATATATATATATATATATATATATATATATATATATATATATATATATATATATATATATATATATATATATATATATATATATATATATATATATATATAATATATATATATATATATATATATATATATATATTATCTCTCTCTCTCTCTCTCTCTCTCTCTCTCTCTATATATATTATATATATATATATATATATATATATAT
>SEYY01001093.1:582500-587500 GCA_009176605.1 Armadillidium nasatum | reverse complement strand
ATATATATATATATATATATATATATATATATATATATATATATATATATTCTTTTATAGTTTAGTTTACTCATTTACTTTCTTTTTAATGTCATTCTCCCAATTTTCTTTCTTTCTCTATTTCACTTCTCCCCCTCCCCCTCCCCTCTCTCTCTCTCTCTCTCTCTCTCTCTCTCTCTCCTCTCTCACCTTCTTTCTTTCTTTCTTTCTTTCTTTCTGTCTATCTTACTATGTTTCTCTCACTTTGTCTCTGTCTTTTTTTTACACACACACTTTCTCTTTCTCTTTCTCTCTCTCTCTCTCTCTCTCTCTCTCTCTCTCTCTCTCTCTCTCTCTCTCTCTCTCTCTCTCTTTTCTTCTATCATTCCATTAATCTTCCGCGTAATAATATAAGGTTATATATTTTTTGCAGTACCCTCGATAACACACACACACACACACACACACACACACTACATATATATATATATATATATATATATATATATATATATATATATATATATATATATATATATATATATATATATATATATATATATATATATATATATATAGCTTCTCGGAGCTGAAAGTTATTTGTTTTAAATTAATTATATCTATGGTTTTATTCTTTGGTTATGCTTTCTCTTAAATGTTTTTTTTTCATTTTAGTCTTCTAAAAAGAGAAGGAAATGATATCAATGCAAAGGGTACAATCATGCACACTGGTGACACTACCTGAAGCTCGTTAACGAGTTTGTCCGTCACCTTCGAACATGATATTGGTTCTGGAGCCCAATTCATATGCTGAGAGTTGAATGAATTGATAGAGTTGAAAGGGGTCATCGAGTTGAAAGAATTGAATCGGTATTGCTGACCCATTGTTGTTGCCATTGTTGTCATGGTCGTAATAACAAAAGGTTCGAGACAAGATGGATGACGCTTGATGGATGTCAGTGATGACAACAATAAAGAAACTTCAAGGTTGATTTGAATCTAGGTTGACTGTTTCGTCGGGATATATCAGACTAATTTACTAAGTTCAGTTAAACTGTAGTTCAGATTAAAAGTTTATCTATATTTACTACAACAGTTACTGATGCAAAATGTATTTGTAAACAGTGTTCAGTCTATGATAAAGCTTTTTAAACTTTTAACAAAGATATACTTAACAAACTTAACAAAAACAAACTAACTGTAATTTAAGATACTGGAAAGAATTAATATTAATCCCACATATATTATAATCCAACCTATTATCTTCACCTTCTATTAAGTCATTCATTATAGAACAGTAATTATGAGTAAGCAATAAAACGAGGCGGCGTTTGGCGCTCACCTGGCCAAGGCACCACACCGTGCCCGAGACGGCAATCTTACACCATCACTCAACAATAAATACACTGAGAGGTTCACTGATCCGCATTCAACGATAGACGGGTCAGAGCGCGCGGCCAACGACCAATTTTTTATCCCGCTTGCCTCGCTGTCTCGCAGAAAAGTGGCGTATAGATGAGGAAAGAATGGGACGTCTTTACCGCGGTGCCTTGCGACGCCTAGTGGGGGACAGAAAAAGTGGGGTAAAAACCCTCTCTTGAGCTACTAATAAGACGCGAGACTTCTAAGCATGTGCAGCACGGCAGTTCTTGAGCCAGGCCTTGTAATTAGGGGGGTGAAAAAAGCCGGCTGATTGGTCGTGAGAGACGAGGGGCGGGGTGGGGCGAGGCGTGGATGGTTCCGGCCCGACCCCGCAAGTTCCCCTTATTCTTCTTCTCCCGACTTAAACTCCCTTACACGCACGCGCACATTACACGAGGCTCCCGCTTTTTCCCTCTCTCACCCACGAACTCACTCTTCCAGACCCTCCCGCGAAAAAGAAAATTCTTGGACGGATTCGCGTCTCCCTTCAAGAATTTTTCTCTCTCCCGCCTCACGGGAACGGAGCTCTGTGAGAGGGAGAGAGACAGAAAGAGAGAGAGAGGCAAGAATCAAGAAGAGCCTCGCTCGTCAAATTAAATCGAATCCCTTGCAGAGAGACGTTTATCGAAACTGTGTCTACATTTCCTAATAAAAAAAAATAGAAGAGATAGTAAAAAAAAAAATTATAATTACAAATAACTAAAATAATATATATTTTATTTAGTATATCATACATTAAAATTTTTTTATTCTGCTTGTATAATATATTCATGAGAGTTCTAAGACATATTACTGCATTGGTGGCACGCACTTACAAACTCACAACAATACTCGTAGCAACCATACACAAACAAACGCACTCGCTAATACACACACACACTCGATTATATATATAATATATATATATATATATATATATATATATATATATATATATATATATATATATATATATATATATATATATATATATATATATATATATATAATATATATATATATATATACACTAGCGAACTTTTCTTTACATTTTCCCAATTACACAATATCCTTTGTACATTTGATTACTATTTATATTATTATATATATATATATATATATATATATATATATATATATATATATATATATATATATATATATATATATATATATATATATATATATATATATATATATATATAATATATATATATATATATATAAATATTTATTATTTAAATAAATAATAATAATTGTAGTGGCAACAACAATAATGTTAAAAATGATAATAATACAAATATTATTAATATTAAAATGATAATAATGAAAATAATAATAATAATAATAAAAATAAAAATAATAATAATAATAATAATAATAATAATAATAATAATAATAATAATAATAATAATAATAATAATAATTTTAATAACAATAATAATAATGATTTTAATAATAGTAATAATAATTTTAATAATAATAACAATAATAATTATCAAATATCTAGTGGTTCCTCTTAATGATTATAATTACTTATTAATAATAATTACAATTTCACAAACGCTTCATGGAATGATAGTGAAGATAGAAAAAGCAAGTAGGCATTAGAACACTAAAAGCTAGAAATGAAGCAATTGAATTTCAAAGTAATTAAAATATTAAGATATATTTTCGAATTTACAATTAAAAATTATAAACATTAATAAATTCCCTCCAAAAAATGTTTGAATAAAAGAAAAGCAACTTTTAAAACAAATTAGAATAAAACGAATGTAATTCAAAAACAATTAAAATTGAACAAACAGTGAAGTAAATAAAGGTTAAGAGCAAAATAAACAAAAAATAAAATAAATAAATAAATGAATAAATAAGTAAATAAATAAATAAATAAAGATACATTATTTGCATCTAACATTATAAGAAAAGAAGATAGAATCAAAATAACACGAAATATAAAAATATGAATCTTAAAAAAAAAAAAACAAATAAATAAACAAACAAAAAAAATATAATACATTATTAATATGACACATAAAGAACCTATTTAACATTTAAATCAAAACATATAATAATCAGTCTGTATAAAAAAAAAAAAAAAAAAAAAAAAAAAGAACGGAAAAAATACAACAAAATAATTATGAAACAAACAGTTACACTTAGAATGAAATCAAACATGAAAACTTTAAGAGCCAATTAAATATAAAAAACCTCTAAAGTCATCGATTACAGATCAAATATATATAAGCTAAAACTTTAAAACATAAACAGTAAAACATAAAACTCATAAAAACATTATTCATAAAATTACAATCAAATGAAGGGAAAAAAACGCCTATAAGTAAACAACAGCAGTATGAAAGCAAAAATTCTGAAAAAAAACACATTCACACACACAAAATATACAGAAAAAGACAAATTTAGTCAAAAGCACATAAACACCAATGTAAATAATGCCAAACACAAAAGAAAATAAAGCCAAAGCTTATGCAATTCAAAGCAAACAAATACAATATGAAACAATTGACCAGAAGCAAACAGATGCGATTAAAATATACACAAGTAGATACAATTAAAAACAAGGAAAATGATACAAATACAATAAAAAAATATCAACCACCTACTATTAATAACAAACAAGTACATTAAAAATTAAACATAGCAGACACTGAAAGCAGACAGAAGCATTAAAAAAGAAACACACACACACACACATACAAAATTATGGATAAACAAACAAGCTGACACAATATTAAACAAAGAATCACAAGCATAAGATAAACAGAGGCAAACACAAACAGATAAATGAACACAGACAAACATTAACAGATGCATTTAAAATCAAGCAAACAACCTAAAATAAGCATATAAATTGATACAATTAGAAACAAATAAAAACAAAGACACCATCAAAAGCAAGAAACAAACAAACCTAATTCCTAACAAGAAAGTAAACAGTAAAAGAAACAATAAATAAAAAAAGACATATAGACACAATAAAAATCCAGAAAACACAACTAATATATTTAAAAAACAACCACAAAAACAAACCGATAAAACAAACACCAAACCAACAATGAAAAGGAGAACAATAAAGCAAATTCAAGTAACAACATCACAGTAAATTAGTCTTGAGGAAATAAGACAAAAAACTTGCATTTTTAAGCCAGAGAAATTTGAGGCAATATTAGAGGTTTTAGGAAAATACAATATTATCCGGTTTCTTATTATTATAATATACTATATTTTAGGAGAAGAATTTTTATACTTTATTTATTTGCTTTTTTAAATCTCTAAGAATAAAAGATCTAAATTTAGATAAATTAGGTTACATCTGTTGAAATAATAATAACAATTATTATTATTATCATTATTATTATAAAGTTAATAATTATTATTATTATTATTATAATAATCATTATATTATTATTATTATTATTATTATTATTATTATTATTATTATTATTATTATTATTATTATTATTATTATTATTGTTAATAAAAGTATGTATGTATTCTTATTATTATTATTCTCTTTTTTAATCCATTATTGTTCTTTGCAGTGACTGAGGTGTTTAATAATAATAATAATAATAATAATAATAATAATAATAATAATA
>SEYY01001093.1:565000-567500 GCA_009176605.1 Armadillidium nasatum | reverse complement strand
TAATATTAAAGTAAGTATTCTTCACATTAAAACCTAATTATATATCAGTAAAACACGAATATTAATATAATATTTTTTTACTTTTAATATAATAGTGAAAGCAAATTAGATTCATTATTTTATTAATATTAATAATTTATTAATGATAAGAAGAATGTCGAATTTTGTGATAAGGATTGATAAGCTTACCTGGAAGAGTTCTGCGGGCATGTTGAATTGCGACAAGGGGGACTTGGATAAGTGGCCTTGGAGTCCATTTCCGCTGTCCCCTTTTTCACTATTTGACTGCAAATGAGGGGAAAATGCAAGATATTAATATATTTATATATATATATATATATATATATATATATATATATATATATATATATATATATATATATATATATATATATATATATATATATATTGTTTATATTATATATACATATATATATATATATATATATATATATATATATATATATATATATATATATATATATATATATATATATATATATATATATATATATATATATATATATATATATATATATATATATATATATATATATATATATATATATATATATATATATATAATATATATATTATATATATATATATATATATATATATATATATATATATATATATATATATATATATATATATATATATAAGAAATGCCAATTCAATTTCAATATTTAATACCATCGCTTAATTTATACACACTTTCATTTTTTTATGGTATATAAAAACAACCCGTTCTAACCAGATTTAAGCCTAACAAGAAAGTGTGCTAAAGGGATTATAAGTGCCTAGGTTTCCATAAAATATTTTGGAGTTAGCTTGAGTTTTTCTGTGGTAAAAAGTTCACCAATATAAATGTCCAATTATATCTATCTATCTATCTATCTATCTATCTATCTATCTATCTATCTATCTATCTATCTATCTATCTATATATATATATATATATATATATATATATATATATATATATATATATATATATATATATATATATATATATATATATATAATGTACAGAAGGCTCCATTACCAAGCTACTCCGCCGTTCCGTTTTGAATCGCTGTAACAATTCAGAACCTGTTAGAATACATAGGAGAATGCTGGAAACCCCTACTGGGGCTACATGGCATTCTTCTGGGGTGCTTTTGCTGCAACGAAATTAGCAATAATAAGACAGAGAAAAATGATGTATACATATAACTATTGACAGAGAAACAGATTTCAGTGCATCAAAAACTCAATTACATCTTTATACTAAGCAAAACAGCTGAAATCTTTTCTTTATGTTATTTGGTGTTTCCTTTACTCGTATTTTTTTTTTGCCTTTGTTACATTATTTCTTTCACTAAACAATTTTAAATGGGTTGTGAGATCTTAAGCTTCTTCGAAAGTTCCTCACACCATTTCAGCTGCTTGGCATGGATATGCAAGTTGTTCGTTATTGTACGGAGAAAGTATACATAGTCTATCTGCTGTAGCTGCACTCACACAGACGTCCGTGAAAAGGTTGAATCGAGCCTTTTATTTTTATTAACTCTTCTTCTCTTACAGATTTACAAGAATCTTTTTCTGCAGATGAGCTGCTGCTACATTCTAATAATACTATTGCTATTACCACAGATACTGTTCTTCCGAACTTTCTAATCAATTACCTCCTTTTCTTTTCTTCTTCTTGTGAGACCCTTCGATCTTCACCGTCTCTTTCTAACCAAAGATTTAAACCTTATATAAATTATAAAGTGTAAAACGCACTTCTTTCTAATGTTTTTATGCTTTTTATAATTTTAATAAACACTTCCAAACTCCATATATCGGCTCATGTCGAACTTTGAGAGACCAATTTTTTGATTTGTACTACCCTATTTTTTGTGGTTTCCATGCTTGTTCTTGGCCTTTTCCAACATGGAAATATGTGTTTGTGAGAGTTTGTTTGTTTGAGTGTTTATGTTTGTGTTTTTATATAAAATTAATGTATAATTTGTGTACAGAAGGATATCTAAGCTAAAAAGGAAAAATCTCATTGTATGATTTAGTTATATATATCTTTAAAACGATGTTTTGCAAAACAAAATAAACACCAAAATAAATTTAATATTACTATTTCATTTATAATTATTTGTATTAAAAAATTTAAAAGCTAAAATTAAGCTTGATTCCATTTAGATTTAACCTCATAATGTTTTCATATTCAAAAAAATTAACAAAAAAAAAAATAAAAATAAAAAATAAATAAATAAAAAAAATACAAACTTTTTAACCACTTTTTTTTATCATTACACTTTCATAGTTTTTAAATTTTCAAAATAATTTTTATTTAATAATAATAATATTAATATAATATAATATATTAATTTAATAATATTTTTAAAATTTTGATCTAATTGTTTTCCTCATGCTATAACAGAGTATTAGGCTACTACTACTAATACTATTTTTTATTATTATTTTTTTTCAACGCGAAAAATTATTTTTAATTTAAAAG
>SEYY01001093.1:530000-535000 GCA_009176605.1 Armadillidium nasatum | reverse complement strand
AACGTAATAAATAATATAATATAATATAATATAATATAATATAATATAATATAAATATAAAATAATATAAATAATAATATAATATAATATAATATATTATAATATAATATCAATATAATGTTATATGGAAGCAGTAACAAAATATAAATTTAATTAATATATAAATAACTAAAGTAGTTAATAAGCTTGACAATATTTTCAAAATATCATAATTTAAAATTATAATTATCATTTTTAAAAAAAAAAATATTAGTACTAAATTAAAAATTAAAATATAATGGCTATTTTTACTTATATTATATGAAATAGTATATATATATATATATATATATATATATATATAATATATATATATATATATATATATATATATATATATATATATATATATATATATATATATATATATATATATATATATATATATATATATATATATATATATATATATATATATATATATATATATATATATATATATATATATATATATATATATATATATATATATATATATATATATATATATATATATATATATATATATATATATATATATATATATATATATATATATATATATATATATATAATATATAATATATAAATATATATATATAATATATATATATAATATATAATAATAATAATAATAATAATAATAATAATAATAATAATAATAATAATAATAATAAAAATAATAATAATAAAAATAATAATACACGTATGAAAATAATAACGAAACTAATAATAATAATAATAATAATAATAATAATAATAATAATAATAATAATAATAATAATAATAATAATAATAATAATAATAATAATAATAATAATAATCATAAAACTAAAAACAATTTAAACTAATAATTATAATTATTATAAAAATAAAAATTTAATTCTTCGAAACATAATATTAATAAATAATGGAAATGTCAATTTAAAATTTGAAGAAGAAGAAGGAGAAGAAGAAAAAAATATTAAAATTATATTATAATATTAAAAATAATCTTGTTTTAATTATAATCCTATTGAACTAAGTAAGTGACTTCAAATATTTAATTAGCAATTACATAGGAAGAAATTCGAGGCTCTTCTTTTTATTTTAAATGTTAATATTTTATCATTATAGGAATGTAAATTTGATGTAAAATAAGAGAAGGAACTTCTTTTACTTCTTTTTTTCATTGAAAAATTATCGTCAGTACAGAAACTGAAGGATAATACAGTGAATTAAGCTTTAAGAATATTATTATAATTATTATTATTATTATTATTATTATTATTATTATTATTATTATTATTATTATTTTTAATATTATAATTATTATTCTTATTATTATTGTAATTATTATTATTGTTATTATTATTATTATTATTATTATTATTATTATTATTATTATTATTATTATTATTATTATTATTATTATTATTATTATTATCAATATTATCATTATTATTATTATTATTATTATTATTATTATTATTATTATTATTATTATTATTATTATTATTATATTATTATTATTATTATTTCTATTATTATTACTATTATTACTATTATTATTATGATTATATATTATTTTTATTTTTATTATAATTATTTATTTTATAATTTTATTTCTATTTTAATTAGTAGCATTATATTATTATTATTTAAAAAAAAAAAAAAAAAAAAAATTATTTTTATTGTTTTTATTGTTATTATATTTATTATTAATTTTTATTATTATTATTATTATTTTTAGTAGTAGTAGTAGTAGTAGTAGTAGCGTTAGTTGTAGCAGCAATAATGATGCTTGTAATATAATTATTTGCAGCAGTGGCAAGGGTTCGTTGTACTAGTAGCAGTAATAATATTATTAGTTGTGGTAATAGTAGAAAAGCATTTTCATAAATCTATCCCTACATTCTTTATGAAATGAGTTACCATCAAAAATCCATAACGAAGATATTGACAAGCACACAGGCACACAGGCACACACACATACGTATTCACACATTCACACACATCTATATATATATATATATATATATATATATATATATATATATATATATATATATATATATATATATATATATATATATATATATATATATATATATATATATATATATATATATATATATATATATATATATATATATACTATATATATATATATATATATATATATATATATATATATATATATATATATATATATATATATATATATATATATATATATATATATATATATATATATATATATATATATATATATATATATATATATATATATATATATATATATATATACATATATATATTATATATATATATATATATATATATATATATATATATATATATTATATATATATATATATATATATATATATATATATATATATATATATAATATATATATATATATATATATATATATATATATATATATATATATATATATATATATATATATATATATATATATATATATATATATATATATATATATATATATATATATATATATATATATATATATATATATATATATATATATATATATATATATATATATATATATATATATATATATATATATATATATATATATATATATATATATATATGAAGTGGAGTAAATGAATTTCGGTGCCTGTTCTTGCAGCATATATCAAATTCATTTTATTGGCTTTACAGAGTCGAAATCTTTCTAATAACGTCTCAGTTTAATCGCGAAAGCATGCAAGGTTTAATGAATTATTAAAAGGTTTTATTACTTTTATGCTTACCTTTAGCAGTGGCGGATGCATTACGCTTATTGCGTTTTGATGTTGCATAAAATGTATTTCGGTGATTACACTCCATCATTTTTAATCTTAATTTAATATTTGGAAGTATTTTTGAATTAATTAATGAATTATATATATATATTATATATCATATATATATATATATATATATATATATATATATATATATATATATATATATATATATATATATATATATATATATATATATATATATATATATATATATATATATATATATATATATATATATATATATATATATATATATATATATATATATATATATATATATATATATATATATATATATATATATATATATATATATATATATATATATATATATATATATATATATATATATATATATATATATATATATATATATATATATATATATATATATATATATATATATATATATATATATATATATATATATATATATATATATATATATATATATATATATATATATATATATATATATATATATATATATATATATATATATATATATATATATATATATATATATATATATATATATATATATATATATATATATATATATATATATATATATATATATATATATATATATATATATATATATATATATATATATATATATATATATATATATATATATATATATATATATATATATATATATATATATATATATATATATATATATATATATATATATATATATATATATATATATATATATATATATATATATATATATATATATATATATATATATATATATATATATATATATATATATATATATATATATATATATATATATATATATATATATATATATATATATATATATATATATATATATATATATATATATATATATATATATATATATATATATATATATATATATATATATATATATATATATATATATATATATATATATATATATATATATAATATATATTATTTTAAAATCTTATAAGGTATTTAAGATTATTCAAAGTAAAGCACTCAAGATTAAAAAATATTTCAATTCAAAAAATATCATTATGTGGTTATCCGCTTTTAGATATTTTATATATATTTATATGTATATATTACGTAATGCTTTTAATTTATTTATTAAATTTAGAGAGGCAAACACTATCAAAAGCTGAGAAGAACTGATTGCTGCAATACATTTTAACCAGCGTCCTCCAATTTTCACACAAACTCACATACAGATACACATCATTTGTCAAAGAAAAGAGAAAGAGGGAGATTATCCCAGCATTGTTGCACGTTCAATGTAGGCCGTCCCTTGCATCGAGTTTCTGCAACGGCTATGCAAGTTGCAAACCCCGATAATGTACCCTTTCCAGATGGTTAAAATGAGAGTCTGTAAAGTTTGAAGTGTTATCATGACGTTTCACTTTTACTTGATTAAGATTATTACTTAAAATAGATTGGTTTTACTAACTTTTTCTAAGGAATGTCTTATAAAATACCTTAAAATCTGAAGAAGAATGCAAAAATTGCACACTCGTCCCTTAGAAGGGGGAATAAGGCTTTAGTGTGCAATTTTTACGTGCTGATCGGCCAATCGGTTGCGTTTTCTCAGGTCCTTTTGCATTCTCTGTATCTCATACCAACGTCTGGAATAGAGAAAAGGCAACCCGCATTGGAGGGACGGCTTATTGAAAACCCATTCGAAGTGGTCGGTCTGATGAATGAGTTGGTCACATTAGAAAAGGAAGCAAAAAAATAGGAGGAAAAAAATGAAACTTCGTTCACTATGCAGCCTCCTCCCACCAAATGAAAAAAAAGGAGAGTCTTATGCCATTGCCATTTGAGATTCATAATGCGATTGCTTTGTTCGGCTTTATAAGGGATCGGACATCCGCTTTTGAGTATTGTAATCCCTCAATAAAAATTAAAGGGAATAATAAATTGTAATAATTAGGACCCATTGGATATATATATATATATATATATATATATATATATATATATATATATATATATATATATATATATATATATATATATATATATATATATATATATATATATATATATATATATATATATATATATATATATATATATATATATATATATATATATATATATATATATATATATATATATATATATATATATATATATATATATATATATATATATATATATATATATATATAT
>SEYY01001093.1:512500-515000 GCA_009176605.1 Armadillidium nasatum | reverse complement strand
TGCGGATTATATATATATATATATATATATATATATATATATATATATATATATATATATATATATATATATATATATATATATATATATATATATATATATATATATATATATATATATATATATATAACCACTTGTGGGCAAAGGCCAGAGGCTAACTGATTCCCACTAGAGCTGTGTAAACATCATTGGAAATCTGATCGTTTAAGGCCGACATGTCAAAATACACCCCGTTTGAAGATATAAAAGTCAAAGGAAGTTGGGAAAGTAGATAAAGGAAGTGCATTCCAGAGTTTATCAGTTGAGAACTTGTATAAGATTGAGCATAACGGTTAAGTCTGGCGTCAGAGAATTGGACGGAGAAAGGATGAGACGTTCTAGAAAGGCTTGTGGCATGAACCCTTCTTAATGGAGGAGGCATACGACGTGAGAGTACAGAAGAGCTCTATCCATTGTAATAGCGATATAATAGACAGAGTAACGCAACAGTTCGACGGTCAGAAAGAAACTATAGAGAATTATTGAGAGCAGAAGAGTTGATAAGACGAAAAGCCCTAGATTCCACTTTTTCCAGGAGAGTTTTATGATTGAAACCACCCCAGATGTGTCAGGCCTATTTCAATCCGGGTGCAAACATATAGAACAAGCAACCGGGGTGTCGTGAAAAAATTTCGAAAGTGCTTTAGAACACCAAACTTCTTAGAATCAGTCAAAATAATAATTAAATCGAGTGCAAAAATGTAATCGAAGAATAATTAAATTAATAAAATAAAATAAAGCAAAATAAAAGAAATGAAATAAAAAATGTAATTAAATTAAATCAAAGAAATGAACAGAAAATATAAGTAAATTAATAAAATAAAATAAATATCAAAGAAATGTAATAGAAAATGTAATTAAATAAAATCAAAGAAATGAAAAGATAATATAGATAAATTAATAAAATAAAATAAATATCAAAGAAAAGTAATCGAAAATGTAATTAAATAAAATCAAAGAAAAGAAAATATAAATTAATAAAATAAAATTAATATCAAAGAAAAGTAATCGAAAATGTAATTAAATTAAATCAAAGAAATGAATAGAAAATATAATTAAATTAATCTTCGTATTAAGAGTCGTAAATTACATTATCAAATAGGATCGCAATTTATTACGGCGTAAATTCGCAGTTACATATTTATTTAAAGAGTTTATATCTTTTCATTTCTCTTACTTTATTTCATGTTTTTATCTTGCGTCTAAGTTATAAGAAAAAAACACACAAAAAAATTTAAAAAAATTAAAAAGAAAAAAAAAGAAAAAAGAAAAAAAAAAAACAAAAACAAAAACAAAAACCAAGGATATAAAAATTAAGGAATTAAAAAACAACGTAAGTGTGAGAAGAGCTCCGAAGAGGGAAAAAAATATATAAAATAAGAATAAAACGAGCATTTAAAAAGAATAAAAATATAAAAATTAAATAAAAAGTAAAACAAAAAAGAAGAAAAATAAAAGAAAGATAAAAAATAGAGGGCATTAAAGAGGATAAAAAAAAAGAAAAAAGATAAAAAAAAGATAAAAAAAGATAAAAAATAGTCTAAAATTTGAATCGAAATGAGGTGGGTCCAATGAGGCATTCTTATCTTTTGGTGTCCGGGGGCCATTCCTCACGCTCTTTTTATGCAGGCACATTTTTTACTGTATACTTCTCCCATTCATTTTTCCCTTTTTTCCCTTCCTAGATGAAGGTACGTACTTACGACACTTTTATCTCGTTCTCTACTGATAAGGGAAATGAAGGTTTGCAAAGCTTTTAAAAAGAATCTAAAGACGTTTCTTTTTTTTTTTTTTTTTTTTTTTTTTTTACTCTATCTTTTTCTACTTTCTTTTTCTACTTCTTTTTCTACTTCTTTTTCTTTCTCGTTTTGCTTGACGCTCCGTGCTTACTGCGTTTATTATCCATTTTTGTATGCTGTTAGGATATTCTTTTAAATTATTATAATTGGTATTGATTTGAAAATGAAATATGCTCACATTCTTATATATATATATATATATATATATATATATATATATATATATATATATATATATATATATATATATATATATATATATATATATTATATATATATATATATATATATATATAATATATATATATATATATATATATATAATATATATATAATATATATAATATATATATATATATATATATATATATATATATATATATATATATATATATATATATATATATTATATATATATATATATATATATATATATATATATATATATATATATATATATATATATATATATATATATATATATATATATATATATATATATATAATATATATATATATATATATATATATATATATAAAATAATGAATTATATCAATTTGTAAATTTGCAAAACAGAAGCTCCGAATATAGATATCATCAACAAATATCATATGTTGAATTTTACGAATTTAAAATAAATATGAGCCTGCAGCAGAATTTC
>SEYY01001093.1:507500-510000 GCA_009176605.1 Armadillidium nasatum | reverse complement strand
ACTAGGATATATCCTATACGAAAATGTATCAGGTGAGAAGCGCAGTTTTGAGGCGTAGTAATTATCGCGGGACAATTAATATGCTAATAGGAAAGGAGGGAGGAGCCAAGGAACGACGTACACGCACAATACCAGCGCGAGATTAACAGTGGAAAGAAGAAAAGAAAATGATGAATTATGGAAGACTTCAGCCCAATAATCCTCCATATATATATATATATATATATATATAATATATATATATATATATATATATATATATATATATATATATATATATATATATATATATATATATATATATATATATATATATATATATATATATATATATATATATATATATATATATATATATATATATATATATATATATATATATATATATATATATATATATATATATATATATATATATATATATATATATATATATATATATATATATATATATATATATATATATATATATATATATATATATATATATATATATATATATATATATATATATATATATATATATATATATATATATATATATATATATATATATATATATATATATATATATATATATATATATATATATATATATATATATATATATATATATATATATATATACTCATTTGTGTATGCATTTATGTTTGTGAGTATGCTTGTAATTTTAATGAATTTTTTTTTAAAAAAAACAACCATTATTAAATTAATAATAATAATGGTAATAATAAATAGATGAATATTCATTACTTCTCATTACAACATAACAAAAATCAAAATTAAACAATTTCACAGAGTTAACGGTTAAATAATACAAAATAGACGACGTTACAAAAATGTATTGTAAAACAGGAGGGTTTGCATTAGTATCTTTTTCCATTTTAACATTAGGGTCATCGAAAGCTTCTATCGCGAATATTTCTTCATTAAAGTTTTAAAACTTTATTATTACTATTATCATTATTATTATTACCACCATCATTATTGTCAATTGAAAAATCGTAAAACCTTTTACTGGTATTTAGTTTATTATCATTATTAACTAATGTCAATACAGAAAAGTGGTCTGCAGCTAAAATTTCAAAAACACATATTTGAGTATCTATAAGAATGTTTTTCTATAAATAATTCAGAATACAAGTAGCACTGTTACATCTAACGTATAATATTGACAAATTTAAGACTACGAAATCAACACTAATATAACTAATATAATATAACTAATATAACTAATAATAACCGACAGACACTAACGTGACGAATATATCATGGTATTTTTCGCTTTAATATTTAATATGGAAATTTTACAAAATCCGTACCATCATTATATGGCTTGTTGGAATGATCATTGGATGAATAAATACAAGAACTATTAAGCAATTACTAACAATTTACACCGTTATCAGTTAATATTATTTAACTTATGTGCGAATAATTCAAAACTTCTCCGAGTAAATCATCGAGAGGTTTCATATGAATTTATTTTCCTTGTTGTGTGTATTTTATGTAAATTTTTTCCTTAAAAAAAAAAAAAAAAAAAAAAAAGTATTTTTTCATATTTCTTTATCTTTATCTTATCTTTATCTTTATTTCTTTATTTTTCCATATTTTTTTATTTTTACTTCTCTAAACAATAATTCTCCTTTAGGAGTCAAATATTAATTTCTGAATATATTTCTTGGACGTTCCTATTGTATAATTTTAAAAAGTCTTCCCTTAATACTAAGATCTTAAACTTCAAATGAATTCTATCATTATTAGTTCTAAATTTAATTAAATTTATATATCGAAAACCCTCATCCGTCGCACGAAGTTCGTTCTCAAGGAAACATTTTACCTTATTTAGTGCTTTATAAAATGTATTTACTTTAGAAAAAAATAGGAAAAGTTTATCATCAAGACTTCCTGTTCTAAGCCGTGAACTTTATTTTGTAAAGAGAATATAGTTTTACTCAAAATTTCGTTTTTTTCTTGTGCTCTCTCTCTCTCTCTCTCTAACAATTCAAATCTATTTGTATATTCTTTCATTGAGTTTTCAATTTTACATATTTTTTTGCTAAATACCATTCATTTCATCCTTTAAATCCCTCAGAATAGAAAGAACTAATTTGAACTGTTTCTCGTCACTGTTTACCTTTTCCGGACAACCAAGTTAATATTTCTTCTCACGTGTATTACTCCGAATATGTCCAGTATTCAATAAAGTATTTGTTAATTTGTTTAAACTCACTTCATCATCACCTGATACATTACCAAAGTCTAATTCATAATTTATGATTACAGTTTACTAAAATAAGTACTTTACAAAGCTGTGCATTGGAATTGTGAAGTAGGAGGAGAGTTACATTTAGCACGTCTTGACTCGACCACAATCAGAGAAAAATGATAATAATAATAATAATAATAATAATAATAATAATAATAATAATAATAATAATAATAATAATAATAATAATAATAATAATAATAATAATGATAATAATAATAATAATAATAA
>SEYY01001093.1:492500-500000 GCA_009176605.1 Armadillidium nasatum | reverse complement strand
GAGGAATAACCCCAGGGGGAAAAATGGGAGGTCCTCCTCCCCCACTGCCATTCCACATTTTCTCTACTGTGCGATATAACTGAAATAAATAAATAAAAAAATAATAATATATATAATATATATAATATATATATATATATATATATATATATATATATATATATATATATATATATATATATATATATATATATATATATATATATATATATATATATATATATATATATATATATATATATATATATATATATATATATATATATATATATATATATATATATATATATATATATATATATATATATATATATATATATGCATAGCCCTAGAGTTTCTATGCAATCATGACAGAGGAAAACGGAGTAAAATATCAACGTAATAATATAAAATCACTTTAAAAAAAAAAATGAATGAAAATAAAATCGCATCAACAAAGTTATAAAGAATATCTCGTTACGTTTTCCTGAAGTAGGAGTAACATCGTTGCTCTGATCTGCGGGAGATCTCGCTGAAAATTCGCAATAAAATCCTACACAGGAGAATCTTGTCATTCTCGGTCGTTTCTTTACGACTTTCTTGGATAGAGGGGAATAATTTTTTTTTTTTTTTTTTTTTTTTTTTTTTATACCCCTCTACGAATATCTTACTCGCTATAAGTGGAGTTCGGGCGGTAAAGTTCTCGTAAAATGGGGCTTTCTGGTTTAACTATTGGCCGAGAGATACTTATAACCTTCGCCATGCTTGGTCATATAAGTCGTATCACATTCGATTACTTTATTGCAAAGATAAAGCTACGAAAAAATTTACTTTGTAGCGTCATTAAAAATAAAGTCTGCAAAAGGGAAATTATTTCTGCAAATCATATTAAATTTTAAATGGAAATTTCGGTGTAAATTTCACCTTTAATATGAAATTACGTATACAGATAAAATACTCTTGGAATTGAACTATTGAGTTAGAGGACAGGCATCTCATATATATATATATATATATATATATATATATATATATATATATATATATATATATATATATATATATATATATATATATATATATATATATATATATATATATATATATATATATATATATATATTATGTTATCTAAATTCACATATGATGATCTAAGAAGTTAAAAAATATTCTGTCTTGTATAATACTATTGACAAGCATCACGCTCATCTGCATTCTGATTAGCTACTCTAAAAATAAGCTAGAAAAAAAGGCCAGAATAACTGAAGATAGAAAGGATAGCTAAAAATGGCTTTAAAAAAGAGAGAGACCATAGAGGAAATCAAACAAGATATAAGGAAAGCTTCTGTTCATGTCTTTACACTTCAAAAGAGAGTAGCAGATTTAGACTGAATCCTTTGACATCAAATTTTTTGTTTAGTGGAATTTTTTCTTCTTCCGAGAGAGAGAAACTGGAAAGACAAAAATGCGCGCATACAATTTCAATTTATTTATTCAAACCATTTTGAGAGACATGTTTCTTGATATGAAATAATTATTGTTATTGAAAGAGGGAAATTAGTTTCTAATACTTTTATTTAATATCATCATCGTGGAGAGTATATATATATATATATATATATATATATATATATATATATATATATATATATATATATATATATATATATATATATATATATATATATATATATATATATATATGTTTGGTGAGAAATCAAAACACATGAAATTGGTATGAGAGGAATCCCTGAGTGAATGACGATTACAACATTCATTGAAGAAAAAGTGAATTCCATGTTTGAATGTGAATATTTTCATGAGTTAGTAAAGATATATTAAAGGCGACAATCTCTGGAGAAATTCTCCGCACAATTATTGGAGATTGTCCTGGCAGAGTCGCGATATTCGCCTTTGCAATACTAATCAACACGCTTTTGGGCAAATGCAATTTATACTGTAGCGTCTCCAATTTTACCACACTCGCCAGACATCCCGGATCTCGCATCATGTGACTTCTTCCTTTCCACAAAACTGAAAGAAAATCTGAAGGGACATTCAGTACTTGTAGCAGTAATGTAGAGATTCAAGCAGATGTTCGTCGCTGGTGCAAGGAAAAGTATCCTTAATTTCTTTTTCGATATGTCCGAAGATTAAATATGTGTGGATAGGGATTATGTAAAAAAAAAAAAAAAAAAAAAAAAAAAAAAAAATAAAAAAAACTGCAGGAGTACGTTTCAAGCTTTCAGAAGATATACAGTTCACTCAAATATCTCGCACATTATTAAAATTATCCCGTAGAAGTCAATACTTTTCTAGTCTCCCTCTAGATATATTTCAGGTAAAAGCAAATTGAAATATCTTCTATATTTGCTTACTATAATCAGAATAGTTCATAAATATTTAACCTTATTATTCTTTTCTGCAAATTCTCTCACAAACTCATAATTTTATTCATTAGAAAAGAATTATTCATAATTAATAATATTTGTTAATTTTATTTTTATTTTTTTTTTTTTTTGAAAAAATATTCTATAATTATTTACAATATTTTGAAATATTTGAAGCAAAAAATTTTCACTCAATCTCGTTAATTCAGACGTATTAATTATGAAGCTTAGTTTCATTTTTTTTTTTTTCCTCTTATTTAGCTTATTTCCTCTTCCTCTCTCTCTCTCTCTCTCTCTCTCTCTCTCTCTCTCTCTCTCTCTCTCTCTCTCTCTCTCTCTCTCTCTCTCTCTATTTGACTGTTCTTTTTCGCAATCTTTTTCTTCTCTTCAAGCTTCTTCTTTTTCTCATTTTTTACCAGTCTTCCTCTTTTTACTTTTTTCATCATCATCATCATCATCATCATCATCATCATCATCATCATCATCATCATTATTATTATTATTATTATTATTATTATTATTATTATTATTATTATTATTATTATTATTATTATTATTATTATTATTATTATTATTATTATCATTATAATCTTTTTTTTTCTTCTTCTTCTTCTTCTCTCTCTCTATCTCTATCTCTATCTCTTTATATCTCTCCTTTTATTTACAAAATTTAGTTGCAACTTTATTCTTATTTGCTTGACTCTTTATCTAATTTTCTTTTATATTTCTCTCTCTCTCTCTCTCTCTCTCTCTCTCTCTCTCTCTCTCTCTCTCTCTCTCTCTCTCTCTCTCTCTCTCTTTCTCTACTATTTATGAATTTATTTATATATATCTTGATTTTCTTTTTCTTCAGTCCATCTTTAATTTATGTGTTATTTTATCTCTTGTACAAATTACTTTGTATTTATTTATTAATTAACTTATTTATTTGTGCATTACACTATCTATCCATCTAGTAGTCTTCCAATCAATCTGTCTATAACTCTAGCAATCTTTCTACAATTCTATTTGTGTATGTATGTTTGTGTATATACATGTATATTATGTAAATATTTATATAACTATCTATCTATCTATCTGCTATTTTTTCTCTTAATCTTTCTTTCTATCTATATCTATCTATCTATCTATCTATCTATCTATCTATCTATCTATCTATCTATCTATCTATCTATCTATCTATCTGTCTGTCTGTCTTTTATAATATAAAACTTATAAATTATAATACCATAAATATGATAATATTTATTATTAAAGAATTAAAAAAAGTATCCTCTAAACTACAATTCTTGAACTTTCATCCAATATTTATTTTTATTTATTTTTATTATTTTAATTTAAATGAATATTGTTATCATATGTGGAACATATAAGTATTGCATAATCGCATTAAAATAATCAATCCGACATAATTACATAATTATCATATAATTTAGACCCTTTATATATATATATATATATATATATATATATATATATATATATATATATATATATATATATATATATATATATATATATATATATATATATATATATATATATATATATATATATATATATATATATATAATATATATATATATATATATATATATATATATATATATATATATATATATATATATATATATATATATATATATATATATATATATATATATATATATATATATATATATATATATATATATATATATATATATATATATATATATATATATATATATATATATATATATATATATATATATATATATATATATATATATATATATATATATATATATATATATATATATATATATATATATATATATATATATATATATATATATATATATATATATATATATATATATATATATATATATATATATATATATATATATATATATATATATATATATATATATATATATATATATATATATATATATATATATATATATATATATATATATATATATATAGCAAAAATAGGATTGTAAACAATGCGTAGAAAGGCATACTTGAGAGTTATAGTTAACATTTATTGACAAAAACAGAGTATATTGTTACTATTTAAAGGTAATAAATTTAATGTTAGTTTGACGTTTCGGGACAACTAGGCCCATTTCAGCAATAATTAATCTGTGAGCAGAAAATAAAATAAACATAGTTATCAGTTATGAAATAAATGCTAAATAAAATAAAATGAAAATAGTTATGAACATATTATAATAAAGAACAAACAGGTATATAATTCACTAAGAGTAAACGGATTTATATTTGACACAAACAGGAGTGAGTACAATGATACACTTAAGTTGAAAGGCGGATAATGAAATAATACATATGAGTAGATTATGATTTAGTTGGTTGGATGAATAATGTAATAGGATGGAGTATGGGTATGGAGTGGGGTGGAGGCTTGGAGGCATGAAATGAGATGAGGGATGAAGGAAAGAGATGCATTAAGTTGGGGTTGGAGTTTTTTAATCTAAAGTGATTCAAGGATTTTTCGATCGGATTCAGAGGGTGCAGATTTTAAAATGGTAAAGTCGGAAGAAACGGAAAGGGTGATTATATGTTTGTGTGTGTTCACGGATGGAGGAGTGTTCAGGTGCTGAGGAAGAGAGATTAATGCGTAAGGGCGTACCCCTATGCTTGTGGATCCGTAGTTGAAATTGTAGCACATGTGACCCACGTAGCAGGAACTGCATCCTGCGCACGTAAACTTATATACCACCGAGGGTCGTAGCAAGTCAGGGAGGACGTCCTTGTATGAGAGGAATGAGCCTATGGAGAATGAGTTTATTCCAATAAGGCGTGGATTAATTTGAGGAAAGAAACGTTGGAAAAGTAAATGGAGTTCTTTGTTGAGAGAAGGAGTTAGTGAACCTAGGTATGGTGTTTTGAGGTGTATTAGTAGTTTGGGAACTGTCGGTGTAGGTAATTGAGGTCGATAGATATTATAAATGAATTCATGTATGGTAGTGTCTATGAGGTGAAGTGGGAAAGAAGTTGAAAGTAAAAAATTCTTTTAGATATGTGAGCTCAAGGTGAAAATACCACCAAGAGGAACAGATGTTATAGGCTCTATGTAAATATCCAATGATGGTTGTGTGTTTGAATGTGTAAGAGGTGGAGCTGAGGAAATTTAGGCCAAGGAGGGAAGTAGTTGGTTTTCGATATATTGATGTTGTGAAGCCATTAGATGAGCGTGTTACCATGATGTCAAGAAAGGGGAGGGATCTGTTGTGTTCATCTTCACGTGAGATTTTAATATTAGGGTGTTTATGATTAATATAATGAAAGAAGAGGTCTGATTGCTCTTTATTATTAAATATTAAAAAGCAATCGTCGATTTAAAGTTTTATAGATTATTGGTCGGAAGGATTGGGGGCAGCGGTTAAGCCATAAAGATTCCTGGTTACAGAGGAAAATATTGGCGAAAGAAAGTAGGACCAAGGAGTGAGCCCATAGGCATACCATCTATTTGTTGGTAATAATTGTTGTTGAAGGTGAATATGGTATCGTTAACGGAGAGAGATATAAGTTGTTTAAATAATTGGAGGGGTAGGTTTAAATGGTTATGTATATTGGAGTTAAGGATAATGTCGGAAGTTTCTGCAATAGGAATATTAGTGAAGAGGTCATTGACATCAAAACTAGTCATATAACAATCAGAGAGGTGAAGGGATTGGATGTATTTAGCAAAGATGAAAGAGTCTGGGAGGATGTACGAGTTTTTGGTTAGGGGTGCGAGGTAGGGGTATTAAAAATTTACAAAGGTTGTAAGAGGGGGTGTTAATAGACGAGAGGATAGGGCAGAGGGGGATATTAAGTTTGTGTGTTTTGGGTTTGCCATACATAATGCCTGGTGATGAACCAGATGTAAAGAGTTGACTGTAATGGTTGAGTAGAAGATTTTGTTTTTGTAGTTTTCGGAGGAAGTTATTAATTTTATCTTCAATTTTGATAATATGGGTGAGAATGTTATTAGTAATGATATGTCGGAATTTATGTAGATGTATCTGCAAGTATTAGGGACATTTTATTAACATAAGTTGTTTTGATAAGATTGCTGACACTTCATACTTTATCGGGGGGACAAATAACAATTGTTTTTAATGTTTTAAGGATGGAGAGATCATTCTTTGATATTAAAGAGGAAATGGTATAATGAGGTTTAAATTTATTATTATATATATATATATATATATATATATATATATATATATATATATATATATATATATATATATATATATATATATATATATATATATTATATATATATATATATATATATATATATATATAATATATATATATATAATATATATATATATATATATATATATATATATATATATATATATATATATATATATATATATATATATATATATATATATATATATATAGCATGAAATACTCTTATTGATATTCATGTGCTACATGTGTGAAATCTTTATTTTACGAAACGCTTTATTGAAATTTGAGTATTAGGAATAAAAATTTATAATAAATAAAAGTATGAGAAAAAATTGTTTCTTGAAAGAAAGAAAGAAAAAAACATTAATGAAGAGCGGAACAAATCGGAATATCTTCGTTTTTATATATATATATATATATATTCTATTTAACTGTATGTAATCTACCATGGTAAAAAAAATGTTATACACGCAAACACGCACGTATATATATATATTAATATATATATATATATATATATATATATATATTTATATATATATATATATATATATATATATATATATATTATATATATATATATATAGAGAGAGAGAGAGAGAGAGAGAGAGAGAGAGAGGGAGAGAGAGAGAGTGAGAAAAGGAGAAAGTAATTTAATAGCTGCATATACAGTGTAGCGATAGGTTTGAGTGGCAAGAGTTCCGGGTTCGATCCTCTCTGAAGAGCTTTCATCCTTGAATAGGGCAATGCATGTGAGGTGAAAGCTTTTCGACAAGTAATAATAATAAAAATTTTGAAATCTGTGGTATTAATTGACAAAGAATTAGACTGAGTGGAAAGGTAAATTACCTAAGTTTTCCTCAAAGAAAATGAAAAATATATAAAAAAAATCTGTGAAAGTGTGAGTTGTTAAACGAAAAGCCTTAGA
>SEYY01001093.1:477500-485000 GCA_009176605.1 Armadillidium nasatum | reverse complement strand
AAAAAAAAAAAAAAAAAAAAAAAAAAAAAAAAAAAAAAAAAAATAATAAATAATAATAATAATAATAATAATAAATAATAACAATAATAATAATAATAATAATAATAATAATAATAATAATAATAATAATAATAATAATAATAATAATAATAATAAAAATAATCATTGCTTACTTTTAATTGGCATTTTAACTATTATTTAAAATCACAAATATATTCAGTACACAAAAAAAAAAAACAAATACATTAAAAAAAAAACAATAATTAAAACCAAAAAAAAAAACCTCTGTATCATATAGGAACAAAACAATATTAATAAATACAGATTAAGTTAGTATAAGTATAATACAAATAAAATATTATATATATATATAGCTTTAGAAGCTCATTCACAGCGTTTGGCTTGCCCAGCAACGAAATAGTGCCACCTTTCTCACTATTAAGCACAAGAATATAAAATCAGGCTCAGAACTGTGCCATTTCTCTTGCAAATATGCTTCAAAGACCAAAGTGTGTTAAGGATATAAATAGTATTTTTTTTTTTTTTAGCACAAAAAATCTGCTTTTATTATTATGTTTTTATTTACTTATTAGTGATAATAAATTTTATCTTGCATAAATGATAAGAAAAACAAATGATTAAATCGAATGTCTGACTGAATATAACGTGTACGAATGTGTGTATATATGTATGTATGTATATATGTATGTATGAAAATATGTATGTGGGTGAAATATGTCTGAATTTCTTTTTATGAGTACGTAGGTAAAAATATATGAATGTCTGTATAAAATTTTATATGTATTTCTGTGTGTATATATATATCAAACTATTTGAATATATGTACATGTAAGCATGTAAGCATGTGTGATTGACTGCATGTCTTTACACATGTGTGGGTAATACCAATCTATCTATCTAACATTGTAGCCTGTATGTCTTTCTATATTTATGTGTACGCATATATACACACATATACATGAGTACACATGCCTCTTTTACAGGTATATGCATGTATAGATTGTCTATCCTATATATATAATATATATATATATATATATATATATATATATATATATATATATATATATATATATATATATATATATATATATATATATATATATATATATATATATATATATATATATATATATATATATATATATATATATATATATATAATATATATTTATATACTCTGTACATATGTATATGTATGTATGTATGTATGTAGGTATCATTTCCTTTATCTTCTTTTTTAACTTGCTTTCACTTATGTGAGTATCAAAGTTTACAAGATCTTTTTTCAGTAATAAGTTTGTATATCTGTACACATAGTTATGCATATTTATAAACTGATCTATTTATATGCATTTACGTAAGTATGAATGGGTGAATATTTGAATACATGCGTTTGCATACTCTACTACTTACTTTGTATGTATGTATGTATGTATGTATGTATGTATGTATGTATGTATGTATGTGCATGCGTGAATGTATGTATATACGTACTTATGCATGCATGAATGAAAGTTTGGTATAAGGCACATCTGGCTCAAAAATTTTCATAATATATATGAATATATTTATATATATATATATATATATATATATATATATATATATATATATATATATATATATATATATATATATATATATATATATATATTATAATATATTATATATATATATATATATAATATATACCAAATTTCCACTCACTACTTTAACCTATCTTCCTCACAATCTTCTCCCAGCTCAACCTTCTGCCCCTCAATAACTTCTTGACCCCACTCATCCAACTTCCCTTGAGTCTCTTCCTACCTCTCAGACCCTCCACTTCTGATACAAATATCTATTCATCGTACAAACATATCCAAACCACCTCAACATGCTCTGTTCAGCGCTCTCAACCATACTCCTTCTCCAACCACACATCTCTCTTATTCTAACACTCCTGACTCTATCCCTTCTACTTGCACCACACACCACCCTTAGACCCTTCATTTCAAAAGCCTCAACTGTTTTTCCCTTCCTCGCATTTAACCCCCATACCTCGCTTCCATACATAATCGCTGGTATAGAGCATCGCTCAAACATTTTCCCCTTCACCTTTCTTGGCAACCTTCCTCTACTCCAAATATCTCTCAAACCTCATAGAACCTTCTCCCCTTCTCTTATTCTATGTCTTAGTTCATCACCCTCACTACCATCCTTCTCCTCCACAAAATTCATCCCCAGATGTTTAAAAGAATAACCCACTCCAATATCTCCCTCTTCACTTTAATTTGCATTTCATCTCCACCACCCACACTCCTCTCCCCCCCCTTCCCATTTTTCATCCATAACACTTTACTCTTACCATCATTTACTCTTAAGCCCAACTCGTCACATCCACCAGTGCCTTCAAACACCCTGTGTATCCGCCAAAAAAACTTCATCAGCATTCAACTACACATCCTCATCACACACACCCTGTTGCTCACTCATTTTCACTCCTCTACCTACTATTCCCATCATTCTTTCCACTTTGTCAATAAATAAATAAAACATCTCCGGAGATAACTCTGCCTCAATCTATTATCCACATTAAAAAAAACTCAGTCTCCATCCTATTTACTCTCATACACCCTCTACTATTCTTATAAAATGCTCTAATATCCTCAATTTCATACTCTCTCAAAACCTCCCACAACTTGATCTTGTCCACCCTATCGTAAGCTTCTTTCAGATCCATAAAACATATAAACACATCCTTCCCTTTATCTCTAATTTTCTCCTCAATCAATTTTAAAGTGAAAACAATGATCCGTACACCCTCTTCCTTCTCTAAAACCATCATGTTCCTCACCTTTCAACCCATCAATCCCTAAACTTCCTAATAAAATTCCACCATACACTTTTCCCATTGCGCTAAGTATATTTTTTTCCATATAATTCCCACACTCAAATTTATTACCCTTTCCTTCATACAAAGGGACCACACACGCCAATCTTGAGGCACCTTTTCCATTATCTAACTTATATTAAACAATATTGCCTACCATTCCACCATACTCCCCCCCCACACACACTTCCTTCAACATCTCTTCACTTATCCCGTCCAAACCCATCGATATGCCCATCTTCACTTTCCTCAATGCTTTACCTATTTCTTCTACCGAAATTCCCCCTCATCCTCTTCTACCATACCTCCTTCTTCTCTCTCCACCTCCTCACCTCCCTCACTACAGTACTCCATCCTTCTTGCCCTAACCTCACTTTCCACTTTGCTTATTTCTAAATCTTTTCAATTTATTTGCCCCCCTACCCTTGCCTCTTCCCCTATTCCTTACCTTATTCACCTCCTTCCAAAATATCTTACTCCTTTCCTTAAATCTCTCCATTACCCTCATTTTTCATCTGCTCTTTCTCTCCCCCTTCTTACCTCCCTTTTCACTATCCTCTTCTTTTCCTTATATAACCTCCCATTCCTCAACCCTTTTTGTTCCAAATGTTTTTCAAAAGCTTTATTTCTTCGCCCTTACAGATGTATTCACCTCCTCGCACCACCATTCACTTCCCTTTCTTTTGCAATTCCCTATATATATATATATATATATATATATATATATATATATGACATAGTATATATATATATATATATATATATATATATATATATATATATATATATATATATATATATATATATATATATATATATATATATATATATATATATATATATATATATATATATATATATATATATATATATATATATATATATATATATGAAAGATATTTCAGATTGCCTCAGAGGAAATGTGGAGAACTAACTCTCCAGTGCCCAGGTTTCGATCGATGACTATGAAACTCGGAAGAACACAGTTTAAGTCATGTAGGAGATTTTCAGTTAAATATTACAGTTTGCGTCAGGACAATAGCACATCAGAATAAAAGCAAAAGTATTCTAAAAAATATTACCTAATCCCTAAAGTTTTAACTCAAACAAAAGCGCTTAGACATCTATTGGAACATTACACTAACAGAAAGTCTAATCACATTATATTGGGATAAATGTTCTTTCAGTAAATGAATCATTTCATCGATGTGTGGAAAATCTTGAGAAAATAGAACTTTCTTTCGTACTTAGATTGTCTTACATTGTTCTACTTAGATTAGCAATAACATCTAACATAGTTTCAGCTCATATAATTGGTCTCATATATAAATGCTTTTACTGCCATCTGTGACAGTAAAGGCAATTATATATATATATATATATATATATATATATATATATATATATATATATATATATATATATATATATATATATATATATATATATATATATATATATATATATATATATATATTATTTATTATTATTATATATATATATATATATATATATATATATATATATATATATATATATATATATATATATATTATATATATATAATATATATATATATATATATATATATATATATATTATATATATATATATATATATATATATATATATATATATATATATATATATATATATATATATATATATATATATAATGTTTGGTTCGCTATTTTCAATTTTTATTGTTATATATAATTACCATCTTCACTGCTATACTCCTATTAATTTTATCATCCGTGTATTTATGAATTATATATAGAAATATTTTAGTAACAAGATATATATATTTTATATTATTATTATTATTATTATTATTATTATTATTATTATTATTATTATTATTATTATTATTATTATTATTATTATTATTATTATTATTATTATTATTATTATTATTATTATTATTATTATTATTATTATTATTATTATTATTATTATTATTATTATTATTATTATTATTATTATTATTATTATTATATGTTATGTTACTATTAGCCTTTCTTCCTCTTTTTAAACATTCTCCATTCATTATGGAGGGAAACTTCAGTAGAAAAATGAAATTCTTCTTCCTTTTTTATTCTTTATTTTAATTTTTAATTTTTTTTTTTTTTTTAAATACTTAAATAAGTTAAATCTTGGTTGAACAAATAAGTGTACTTTAATATCATGAATAATCTATGATTTATATACTATATATATATATATATATATATATATATATATATATATATATATATATATATATATATATATATATATATATATATATATATATATATATATATATATATATATATATATATATATATATATATATATATAGGCAGACAGAGACAGACAGAGACAGAACAGAGAGAGAAAGAAAGAGAACCTTACACACAGAAAGACAAAGATAGTGTAGTAATTGAAAAATACATTATTATTATTATTATTATTATTATTATTATTATTATTATTATTATTATTATTATTATTATTATTATTATTATTATTATTATTATTATTATTATTATTATTATTATATTATTATTATTATTATTATTATTATTATTATTATTATTATTATTATTATTATTATTATTATTATTATGCTCAGTACGGCGCCTGACTACTGGAAAGTGTTAACAGCAAAAACATTATTCATACTTCTACAGCAAATCATGAAAATAGAAAATTGGCATATTAGTTGTTCCAAATATATACTATATATATATATATATATATATATATATATATATATATATATATATATATATATATATATATATATATATATATATATATATATAATATATATATATATATATATATATATATATATATATATATATATATATATATTTATATATATATATATATATATATATATATATATATATAATATAAATATAAAATAAATATATATAATATATATATATATATATATAAATATATATTATATATATATATATATATATATATATATATATATATATATATATTATATATATATATATATATATATATATATATATATATATATATATATATATATATATATATATATATATATATATATATATATATATATATATATATATATATATATATATATATATATATATATATATATATATATATATATATATATATATATATATATATATATATATATATATATATATATATATATATATATATATATATATATATATATATATATATATATATATATATATATATATATATATATATATATATATATATTATATATATATATATATATATATATATATATATATATATATATATATATATATATATATATATATATATATATATATATATATATATATTATATATTATTATATATTATATTATTATATTTTTTTATTTTAATTTATTTAAATAAAAATATATTTTATATATATAATAAAAAATTATAAAATTATTTTAAAATTTCTTTGAATAGGTAAGAATATATATATAATATATATATATATATATATATATATATATATATATATATATATATATATATATATATATATATATATATATATATATATATATATATATATATATATATATATATATATATATATATATATATATATATATATATATATATATATATATATATATATATATATATTATATATATATATATATATATATATATATATATATATATATTATTATATATTTTTTTTTTTTTTTTTTTTTAATATATAGCATATTTTAAATTAAATAAAAATAAACATTATGAAAGTAAATTATTTTGAGTATATTTCTAATATTAAACTAGTTTGTGAAGAGAGAGAGAGAGAGAGAGAGAGAGAGAGAGAGAGAGAGAGAGAGAGAGAGAGAGAGAGAGAGAGAGAGAGAGAGAGAGAGAGAGAGACATTATTCTATTTGAAATAGGTTATATTCTATTTCAAGCCTCTCCAAAATGTTTATTTGCGCTCAAGATCTAGACGTCTTCCTTCTATTTTTTTAATTTTTTTAAATTTTTTTTTTTTACTTTTAAAGTTTCTCCCTTGGGCCAAACTTTATATGAAATAGTTCGCCAGTTTTCTGCTTTGGAAAATGCATTTTCTTAAACTGCGGAGAGAGACCTCTAATTTTCTAGTTACAGAGCCGCCCTACTACATAGCTACTTATAAATGCGCATTCATTTACGTTGGCGAGGCTGTTTCCCTAGTTCTTTAATAATATTCCATCAAAGGCTTCGAAAACGAACGAAAAATTCTCAATATTCTTTTTTCCTGAGCGAAAGAAGAAGAAGAAAAAAAAAAAAAAAAGCGACGAAATGTTTTGGCAAATATCGTAGCTCAGCCATCCTTACATTCGTTCCTTTTTCCCCTCTCTTTTATTTACTCACCCCCAGAAAAGACTCTTTCCCTCCCACAGAATTTCTTCAAAGCCTCTTTTCTTTTCTCTCCCTAATTCGTTCTCCCCTAATTCTTATTTTCTCTTGGAGGAAACTCCGCCCATATTCTCCATTCCAGCCCCAAATGAAGGGGTACCCCTTCTTTTACTCCCGAACCTTCCCTCTTTTCTCCATTACCCCCTCTCGCAAGGATTACCAACCTTTCAGAGCA
>SEYY01001093.1:465000-467500 GCA_009176605.1 Armadillidium nasatum | reverse complement strand
GCAAATATTATTTTAAATGTTTAATTTTTAATGAACTTTAAGAATAATTTTAAGTGCATTGTATTACTATAACGAAATATGATTAATATACGAATGACATAGGTGAAATTGTATTAAAAAATTAAATGAAAAATCTTTAGGCTTCCTAAACTGTATTAATGTTATATGTTATTTTATGTATTTGTTAAATAAGTTGAGGCTATAGATTCATGCATGATAGATGCTACGTTTCATGTCCCTAGCTGATATTGTATAATAAATGTTATATTATCCAGGTATTTAACATTTTGTGTTTAAAGATAAGAATTCTTTAAATAAAATCTCGAAGACCAGCATGCTCTGTCATTGCATTCGGAGAGGAAATGCTTTAACACAACCTCTCACGATCACTTCCTCTTCCCTACCAGCACAGAGAGCATAAAAAACTCTTCTTTGCCAAAAGAAATCCTAGCTCCTCCCTCTTCCATACGCTCCGCCTTTACCCCAGTACTCCAGAATAAGCTCCACCTACTCCATTACTCCCGCCGACCTCCCACTTTTTCCCCTTTTTCTGCGCGCAATCTAGGACGCACTCATGAGAGGAAATTATTTTCTCTTCACGTCCTGTAAGATTGCAAGTTTTTCGAAGGGGACGCCCAGCACCCAAAGGCGGATGATCGCTTCTTGCCCCCACTCTTCAGAGTCACTGTACGACTCTTTGCTCTAAGATTCACTCACGTGAATACTTTTATATTCACATATTTATTAACGCACACAAGAATGTTCTCCTAACGAGCACTCCCCTACGTTCTGCAACAATCCCTCCTTACCCCTCTCTGGAAATAAGAGAAAACGGTATTGCAAAAGAAAACTATGCAAAGAGGAATTTTCAACGGTAGCTCAAATAATTTTAATATTAACGTTTCAAATGATAATAATAATAATAATAATAATAATAATAATAATAATAATAATAATAATAATAATAAAATATAATCAATAATATATAATAATAATAATAATAATAATAATAATAATAATAATAATAATAATAATAATAATAATAATAATAATAATAATAATAATAATAATAATAATAATAATAATAATAATAATAATAATAATAATAATAATAATAATAATAATAATAATAATAATAATAATAATAATAATAATAATAATAATAATAATAATAATAATAATAATAATAATAATAATAATAATAATAATAATAATAATAATATATAATTATAATAACAATAAATAAAATCAACAAAATTAATAATAATAATAATAATAATAATAATAATAATAATAATAATAATAATAATAATAATAATAATAATAATAATAATAATAATAATAATAATAATAATAATAATAATAATAATAATAATAATAATAATAATAATAATAATAATAATAATAATAATAATAATAATAATAATAATAATACTCATGATGACAATACAACGATGTTGCTGTGAAGGAAAGAAAGTAGAAAGAAGAAAGAAGTAATAGATAAGATATATATATATATATATATATATATATATATATATATATATATATATATATATATATATATATATATATATATATATATATATATATATATATATATATATATATATATATATATATATATATATATATATATATATATATATAATATAATAAAAAAAAAAAAAAAAAAAAAAAAAAAAAAAAAAAAAAAAAAAAAAAAAAAAAAAAAAAAAAAAAAAAAAAAAAAAAAAATATATATATATATATATATATATATATATATATATATATATATATATATATATATATATATATATATATATATATATATATATATATATATATATATATATATATATTAGGAAAAGGCCAGAGGTCTGCCAAGTTCCACCAGAGTCGAGAAATTATAGGAATCAAGGCCAAATTAAAAGCCAACATGTCCCGATATGCAGCTTTTGAAAGTAAGCAAGATAATGGAAGTTGGGAAAATACATAAATGGAATGTCGTCCAGACTTCACAAGTAAATATGTTAGACTCAGCATAACGGTTAAGTCTGCTGTCAGAGAGTTGAATAGAGTGGATGAAACTGTATCACATAGAAAGCCATATCACGAGAGCCTTTCTAAATGGAAACCTGGAAGGGGTTGCATCACTGGAGACTTCATATAAGTAGCTTCCGTTGTAATATTGATAATATGGAGAGAATTAGTGGGAGTGAAGAATTTCATTCAGCCCCAGACTCCAGATTTTCATGGAGAGGTGTATGGTGGAACCACTCCAGATGTTTGAGGCATACTCCATACAGGTGCTAAGCACACCACTAGAAAGAGAAAACAAATGGGGTGGCGAGAAGTAATTTTAAAGGTTTCTATAAACTCCAAAAAATGTGAGTGATCCTTCCAAGAAAAGATAGCGACAAAATGAAACAACGAAAATAACTATGAAAGATTATGTCAAGAAAGATGAAGGAATTGAGTTTTTGAGGTGTTGAAAACATCAATGTTTTCTCTTCTC
>SEYY01001093.1:415000-417500 GCA_009176605.1 Armadillidium nasatum | reverse complement strand
ACTTTCTTGTACTTTAATTGGGTTAATTGGGGGCATTACGCTGCATCTTTGATAACGGCCCTTGGAATGAAATCTGTTTTGACTAGAAGGATGCTTCCGTGTCTGCAGAAAGGTAAGGGCCGTAATCACCAACGGGATGAATAGGTTCATTCCTTCTTCAACTAAATACTTTTCTCCTCAAGACCCACGGTTCGATGGTACTTGCTTTTTTGCCATTCTTGAAAGAGACAGTGCTTATTGTGCAAGGAAAATCTATAACTCTCCTTTCGCTTTTGCTAATTTGCATTCAGTTCGAAATCGTTGTAGGGATAATATTCGACGGGCCAAGCGTACTTTTACTAAAAGGAAGTGCACTGACCTCCTTGGTTCTCCTACTGATAAAAATTTCTGGCCTCTAGCCAAAAACATCTTTACTAACTTCTGTAAACCTGCCTTTCCTCCTCTTATTCGTCTTGACTGCTCTGATGATAATACTCCTTCTGAAAAGGCAAATCTTTTCGGCCACTTTTTTTAACTCCAATTCAAACCCGAACGACTCCGTCTCCCCTTCTCTTACTCCTCATTTCAGGTGTTCCATATATTCACCAGTGCTTACACATTATCAGGTCAATGTGATTCTGAGAACTATGAACGTCAGAAAGGCCAGCGGCCCGGATGGCATTCCTTTCTGTGTTCTGGTGTTCTGATGGAGTGTGCGTCTGAGCTGGTGCCTGTCCACGTTCAACTCTACTCTCTATGCCTTATATCAAACGATCCAGAAGAACGGTAGCCGCTCTGATTTCTCTAACTATCGTTCTATAGCTCTCACTTGTGTTCTAAAATCTTTGAAACTCTCCTTAACTCTCGTTTCCTATAACATCTAGAATCTCACTCCCTTCTTTCAGATCATCAGTACGGCTTTCCACGTTCGAGGTCTATTGGTGACATTCTTTCATATCTTACTGTTATATGGTCTTCAACTCTTAGGGATTATGGGAGTCTTGTGTGATGGCACTTGACATTTCCAAGGCTTTTGACCGAGTGTGGCATGCGTCACTACTCTCCGAGCTCCCTTCCTTTGAGTTTCCTTCTCTTTGCTTTCTTATGTCTAGTTTTCTCTCGGATCATTCCATTTAGGCATTTGTCAATGGAGAGACCTCTTCCACCTTTTCTGTCATTTGTGTTGTTCTGTTCTCTCCCCAGTTTTATTTTTACTTTTCACCAACGATCTTCTTAGCTTCACTTCTAACTATGATCATTCTTAGAGGCCTATGTCTCAACTCTCTATTCTACTCATTTCAAATATTCTCCCTATTTTGGTACTATAGTTGCTTCTCTTCTTTAACTTTCCGACTCTTTTCTTGCCAATATAGAGGGAACTTCCCGGTGGGATCTCCTCAACCTTGTGAAATTCAACTTCGTCACATTTCACTCTCAAAAACACCTCCCAACTTTCCTATCTCCTCCGACGGCTCTCCGTCTCACCTGTAAACAACATTAACATTCTTGGTCTGATCATAAACTATAAACTTTCTTGGAAATCTCATATCTCAATAATTGCTATGGCTGCTTCAGAGAAGCTGGGAATACTGTTCAGATTGCGGGAATTTCTTTCTTCTGAACATTTTCTCCAATTATATAAAGGTCTTATCCGCCTTTGTATGGAGTATTGTTCTCACATTTGTGTGTGTGTGTAGGGGGTGGTGGAAGGGGTCGTTTCCGCCTTTATTTGGATAGGGTTGAGTGTAGGAATAAAAGATTTATATACTGCAAGCTACTTTCCAACTCACTTCACCCTCTGTCTCTGCGACGTTCACGTTGGTCACTTTCTCTTTTCTATAGGTACTGCTAATTTTAATCTTCCTCTTTTCAAGGCCTCCGTCTGAGCTCACTTGAAAGATTTGCGTTAGGGTGGAATTGGGTGGGTTTTATTTTATTTTATATTTTTGTTCCTTCCTAGAAAGGACTCATCCCATGAGCTGCGGTAAACCGCAAAACAAAAACAATATATATATATATATATATATATATATATATATATATATATATATATATATATATATATATATATATATATATATATATATATATATATATATATATATATATATATATATATATATATATATATATATATATATATATATATATATATATATATATATATATATATATATATATATATATATATATATATATATATATATATATATATATATATATATATATATATATATATATATATATATATATATATATATATATATATATATATATTGTAAATGAAGGTTCTCCTCTTGAGCCTAAGTTTTATTAGAAACAATAATGCAAAAAATGAATGCAACATGAAATTTAAATGTTTACCATGATTCAAAATTAAAATATTTTCAACGTTTTGATAATATAACAGCTATTATCAAGAAAGTGAAATAAAATTAGCAAAATAATAAACATAAGACATTTAAATGAATAACTACAGCAAAAAATAAATAAATAAATAAATAAATTTAAACTACTTAAT
>SEYY01001093.1:387500-397500 GCA_009176605.1 Armadillidium nasatum | reverse complement strand
AAGTAAGTTAATAAATGAATAAGTGAGTTAGGTAGTGAGTGAGTTAGTATGAGAGAATAATTATATGAGAGTGACTGAATAAATGAGTGAGTGATTTCAGTGAGTGTTGAGTGTAAGTGAGTGAGTGAGTGAGTGAGTGAGTGAGTGAGTGAAATGAGTAAGCTAGTGAGCATGAGAGAGTAAATGAGTAAATGAGTGAGTGTTGAGTGTGAGTGAGTGAGTGAGTGAGTGAGCGAGTGAGCATGAGAGAGAGTAAATGAATAAATGAGTTAATGAATAAATAAGTGAATGAGTGAGTAAGTGAGTGAGTGAGTGGATGAGTGAGTGAATGAGTAAGCGAGTGAGAATGAGAGAGAGAAATTAAGTGAGTGAATTAGTGACCAAATTGAGTGATTGATTGAGCGAGTGAGTATGAAGGAGAGTAAGAGAGTAAGTAAGTGATCGAGTGAATAAGTAGGTGAGTGAGAGTGAGTGAGAGTGAGTGAGAGAGCGAGTAAGTGAGTGACTGAGTGAGAGAGACAGAAAATAAAATAAAAAAAACATCAATCTCTGTTTTCGTTTGACTTTTCTTTATTACTCGAAAATTGTATCAGTAAGCTTTACAAATGAGTGATAACAGGATGCTAAAGATAAATTTTTTTTACTTTTATCACAATAAACAAGGTAATTATAAAACAAATTATCAATCAAAGAGCACGAATTGGATTTTTATTTACCTTATTGCATGGATTTTTAACTCATTTTTTTTTTTATTATTATTATTTTTTTTTCAATTTCCATCAATAATTTTCAATTTCATATTGTGAATGTATTCAGTAGTTTTCTTTCATAAAAAATCGTTGCTTCTTATCCTTGATTTAAAATACTGATTTAAAATTTATAACATTACAACCCCAGCATGTCAAAAGGAGCCAAAAACAACTGAGATATCTTATGCTTACAACGCAAAGAGCACAATATTTAAATCAATTCACTGAGAGAACTATTGGTATAACTGGTAAAGATGGTGCTGTTTCATGGACGCTTTATGACCCTTTAATTTAAAATGAGCTTAAGGGGAGGCTTAGATTTCACAGCTTTTTTTTATTTTTTAATCGAAGCTGAAATTTTCAGTGTATTAGCTTTTTTCCCCATTTTTAGTGTTTTATGAGTCTAACGGTTTCATAGGTATAGTGGTCATTATTCAAAAAAAAACGAATTAGATCTAAAAAAATATTTTTCCACGTGAGATGAAAATTGGCCTAAACAATCTTAGCCCCAATCTCTTTAATCAGTCGCAACGATTTTTGATATCACGTCCAAAAAAAAAGATATATTCAGTCGAATTTTTTTTTTTTGAAATTTTTTTTTTTCGGGAAAAAAATTATTTAAAACAAATCCTGATCGAGAATTTTCATTAAATTTGGAAATTGTTTAGAGGAGAGATAGGTCTACAACATTTATTTAGAGCATTATTAAATGCTAATTGTTTGAAGGAAGGTATAGCCTCTCAAACCTTTGAAATTTTCTAAAAATTGACCTTGTTTGAGAGATCATATCTCGGAACAAACAAATCAGATCGAACAAAGTATAAAAAGAATTTGTAGCGCCAACACTCTTCTATAAGTATACCAAAATTTATTTAACGTATAATTATACTTTTTTTTTTTAATATTTTTTCAAAATTTGAATTTTTTTTTTCAAAAATAATTTCTTTCGACAGTGAGTCAGTCTTGGACTAATACTGTTTTTTGTGTAACTCTGGAGCAAAATTCTATCAAAAGTTTTTGTAGCCAATAGAATAAGGAATATATGTTCCAAATTTCAGACCAAAAAAATTTTTTATGTGGCATCACCGTAGATTTAAATTTTGAAAAAACATTCCCATATAAATGCTAAAACATTAAATCTCTCGTAAAAACGTTAGGAATCGACCTTTTTCGTCGGGAAAAAGCATATATACTGAAATTTTCAGGAGAATCGAATGAAAATTTTTGTTTTTTTTAAATCTAAGCCTCCCCTTAAAGTTAAAGAGCATATATATATATATATATATATATATATATATATATATATATATATATATATATATATATATATATATATATATATATATATATATATATATATATATATATATATATATATATATATATATATATATATATATATATATATATATATATATATATATATATATATATATATATATATATATATATATATATATATATATATATATATATATATATATATATATATATATATATATATATATATATATATATATATATATATATATATATATATATATATAAACTCCGCCATGGGATAACAACATCTAGTACCCGACAGACAGGCCGAGCAAGCCGATGTGGCAAAAAAAGTTTGCTTGCAATTCTCCAAGTGTATTCAGCTGACAGGCAGATGATGTCTACCTGGGAGCTGAAGTAAGAATATATATATATATATATATATATATATATATATATATATATATATATATATATATATATATATATATATATATATATATATATATATATATATATATATATATATATATATCCTATACTGGGGAAAAAAAGAGGCCTAATAATTTCCACAAGAATTGGGGGAATATCAAAAACAAAATCCAATTAAAGGCCGATTTGTCCCGATACACGTATTTAAAAGTGTGCAAATCAAAGGATGTTGAAAAAAGTAGATAAAGGAAGTGTGTTTCAAACTTTACCAGTAGAGTACGTGAGAGATCGAGCAAATCGGTGGTTAAGTCTGGGATCAGAGAATTGGACATAGAAAGTATGAGACTGTTTAGAAAGGCGTTCAGCATGAGCCCTACTCAGTGGAGAAAGTATGCGAGAGAGTTCTGAAAAGCAGTGTTTTTTTGTAATAGCCATATAGAGAGAAAGAGTAACTCAACAATTTAATGGGTAGAAAGAGGCTGCAGAAATTTAGTGAGAGTGAATGAGTTGATAAGTCGAAAAGCCTTAGACTCCACCTTTTCAAGAAGATCTTTATGAAAGGAATCACTTCATACAGGGGAGAGCAACACGCCTATAAAGAGAAAGCAATAGGGTGGTTTTGAGAAATTCTGAAGGCACCTCAGAACACCCAACCCCATAGAAGTTTATTTTTGAAAAAAGAAGTGATGTGATTCTTTCAAGAAAGATCAGGAGAAAAAGATACACTGAGAATATTAAAGACACCCGAAGGTTTGAATTGTGCTTTCAAAGAAGTTGTCATAGTTGTGTGGAAGGTTGTGTCGAGTAGAAAGATGGAAGAATTAAGTTTTTTAGGCATGGTAAACGACCACGTTTACTTTGCCCCAATTTGAAATATGAGAAAGATCAGAAGTTACTTGCTCCAAGGCCTCTCTGCTTTCTTCAAATAACTACTTTTGAGAGGGGCGTTATATATATATATATATATATATATATATATATATATATATATATATATATATATATATATATATATATATATATATATATATATATATATATATATATATATATATATATATATATATTATATATATATATATATATATATATATATATATATATATATATATATATATATATATATATATATATATATATATATATATATATATATATATATATATATATATATATATATATATATATATATATATATATATATATATATATATATATATATATATATATATATATATATATATATATATATATATATATATATATATATATCATTTGGAGAGGACGTAGCTCTATCTAAAGCTATAAAGTAACCCACCAATGAATACATAGGGCTTAAGGGTGTGTAACATCCTCTTTACTCAGGTAGTCAATAGTTAGTCCTTTTTAATTAAGCCACATTTCCACGTCTAACTATAGAGAGTGTCTACATGCTTGTCCAGAAAGTAATAATTTATTCACATACCGCAAGCATTATTTCACATATAGTTTATGAAAAATGGAAAAGTGAAGAGAGGCTTAGCCTCTGAAAAGCCTATAAGGGTGGCTTACAATAATAACCCCTTATTCACCCCTCATCATCATCCACCTCTCCCCATTATCACCTGGGAGTTGGCAACCTCTTTCAAGGTATTTTTTCTTTCTTCGTTAGTTTCTCTGTCTCTTTTTTAAATTTCTTATTGCTGAATGCCATCTCTCTTCATCTCTTCTTCAAAACTTCATCTACTGTTCTTAACCGAACATTTGGGAGATCTGACAGCAAATCCTATTCTGTTCCTTCCTATTGTCTCTTATCTCAATTTTCAGTCAAAGGTGGATGTTGTTCATCAGGCATCGATATTGTGCGTACTTTTGTTTTTAATTTGGAGTCTTCTGAACCTTATACTCTTTCAAATATTCTCTAACTAAATTCTTCTATTCTGTTCATTTGCCACATAATTCTACTTAATATGTTAAATTTCTTGACTATCTACACTAGAAAACAGAGCACATTCTCACATCTTATTCAGAAATTATCATTTTGAATGATTTCAATACTTACAAGTGCCAATAACAATTTTCTAGCTCTCAAGACACAGCTACTAAACTCGTCAACCATTTCACTACTCAAAACAAACTTCATCATATGGTATTGCTCCTTTCCAGTATTGCTGATCATCTTGGAGATGAATTCAACTTACTAAATCTTACTAAATCTTTTTCTAGAGATTTTTTCTGCTCTCTCTCTCTCTCTCTCTCTCTCTCTCTCTCTCTCTCTCTCTCTTTCTCTCTCTCACTCTCTCTCTCCCTCTCTCATTGATCGTCATGTATTAAATACTATGAGTGGGTACGGTCTGAACGGTGTCCTTTTAGAGGTATTCTTTCTTACTTGTGCTTTTGAGCTTGCACTCTTCCTATGTAAACTTTTCGTCTTTCACGTCGGAAATGCATAAATCATTCCATGTCCTCTTCCTTGACTCTTTCTAGTATTCTGCTAAAATTGTGTACTCAAATTTTGCTTCTTTTTCTTCTTTCCCTCTTCTAGTATTTATCTCCTACCAAACTTAACCTCTTTGGTAAAACCTTTGCTTCTAATTCTAAATTACACAATTTTGGAGCTATTCCTACTTCCTTATCAACTCCAACTCATGCCTAACTTTGTAATTTCTTCAAAATGCCTTAATTTTCCTCCCAATTAGCTTAACACCAAGAAGGATTATGGTAGTAATGACATCCATTGTGTTACTCTCAAAATTGGGTAGAGTATTGGGTTATTTCGACCTTCAATTTTGCGAGTGTGTTTTGTATTTTCCAAACTATGTTGGTATATATATATATATATATATATATATATATATATATATATATATATATATATATATATATATATATATATATATATATATATATATATATATATATATATATATATATATATATATATATATATATATATATATATATATATATATATATATATATATATATATATATATATATATATATATATATATATATATATATATATATATATATATATATATATATATATATATATATATATATATATATATATATATATATATATATATATATATATATATATATATATATATATATATATATATATATATATATATATATATATATATATATATATATATATATATATATATATATATATATATATATATATATATATATATATATATATATATATATATATATATATATATATATATATATATATATATATATATATATATATATATATATATATATATATATATATATATATATATATATATATATATATATATATATATATATATATATATATATATATATATATATATATATATATATATATATATATATATATATATATATATATATATATATATATATATATATATATATATATATATATATATATATATATATATATATATATATATATATATATATATATATATATATATATATATATATTTATGTCTCCTCCGGTGGGCAAAGGCCAGAGGCCTACCAAATTCCACCGGAGTTGGGAAAGATCTATTATCATGGTCGATGGTGGCCGACGTGTCCAGATACACGGCGTTTGAAAGTATGCAAGTCAAAGGAAGTTGGGAAAACAGATGAAGGGAGTGTGTTCCAGACTTTACCAGTAGAGTATATGTAAGATTGAGCATAGCGGTTAAGTCTGGGGTCGGAGAGTTGGACAGAGAAAGGATGAGACTGTGTAGAAAGGCGTGTCGCACGAGCTCTTCTCAATGGAGGAGGTATGCGACGAGAGAGTTCAGAAGAGCAGTGTCCGTTGTAATAGCGATAGTAAAGAGAGAGTGACGCAACAATTCGACGGGCAGAAAGAGATTGGAGAGAGTTAGTAAGAGCAGGAGAGTTGATGAGACGAAATGCCCTAGACTCCACCTTCTCTAAGGAGAGCTGTATGTGTGGAACCACCCCAGATGTGCGAAGCATACTCCATACAGGGACGAACAACACCCCTATACAGAGCAAGCAACTGGGGTGGCGTGAAGTAATTCTGAAGGCGCCTCAGAACACCCAACCTCTTAGAAGCTTGTTTAGAAAGAGAAGTAATGTGATCTTTCCAAGAAAGATCACGAGAAAAAGAAACACCAAGAATATTAAGGACAGATGAAGGTTTGAGTTGTGTGTTTTCGAAGAAGATATCATAGTTGTGTGGAAGATTGTGTCGAGTGGAGAGATGGAGGAATTGAGTTTTTGAGGCATTGAAAACAACCATGTTTTCTCTGCCCCAATTTGAAATACGAGAAAGATCAGAGGTTAGTTGCTCCAAGGCTACCCTTCTCGAGTCTATCAACTGCTGTTGGGTGGGACGTTTTTCAAAAAAATGGAAGAATAATGAAGGGTGGAGTCATCAGCATAGGAGTGGATAGGAGATGAGGTGATAGAGAGAAGGTCATTAATGAAAAGTAGAAAAAGTGTTGGTGATAGGACAGAACCCTGAGGAACACCACTGTTAATAGATTTAAAGGATGAACGGTGGCCGTCTACAACAGCTGCTATAGAACGACCGGAAAGGAAATTAGAGAGAAGATCACAGAGAGAAGGATAGATTACCGAAAGAGGGAAGTTTAGAAATCAAAGCTTTGTGCCAGACTCTATCGAAGGCTTTCGATATGTCCAGCGCGACAGCAAAAGATTCACCGAAATGCCGAAGAGCGGAGGACCAAGAGTCAGAGAGAAGGGAAAGAAGATCACCAGTAGAGCGTTTCTTACGAAAGCCATACTGGCGATCAGAGATAAGATTAGAAGAATTGAGATGTTTCCAAATCTTCCTGTTAAGGATAGATTCGAAAACTTTAGAGAGAACGGAGGTCAAAGAAATAGGACGGTAGTTGGAGGGTTGAGAGGGGTCCCCCTTCTTCGGCACAGGTTGAATGAGCGCACGTTTCCAGCAAGAAGGGAAGGTTGAAGTAGAAAGACAAAGACGAAATAGTTTACCAAGGCAGGGTGCAAGCTCGGAAGCACAAGTTTTGAGAACCACAGGAGGAATACCATCAGGACCGTACGCCTTCTTAGTATTAAGCTCAGAGAGAGCAGAAATGACATCTTTAGAAGAAATTCTAATTTTAGGCATAAATTGAGTTAGAGGGGGTTGAAGGAGGAGGAATAGCTCCGGAATCGTCTAAGGTTGAATTAGAGGCAAAAGTTTGAGCAAAGAGTTCAGCTTTAGAAGAAGGTAAAACAGCAGTTGTGCCGTCGGAAGATATTAAAGGAGGGAAAGAGGAAGAAGCAAAGTTAGAGTTGACATTTTTTTGCAAAATGCCAGAAAGAACGTGAAGAAGAGGAACCAGAAAGATTATTGCATTTTCTACGGAGAAAGGAGTTTTTAGTGTTACGAAGGATAGATTTTGCACGATTCCGGGATGAAATATAAGTAGTTTGAGTTTCTGGAGTTTGAAGACGACGGTAATCCCTGAAGGCAGCATCCCTGCGGCGGATAGCACGAGAACAAGCAGAGTTAAACCAAGGTTTGTTAGGTTTAGTAGAAGGGAAAGAAATATGGAATGTATGCCTCCATGCCAGAGAGAATCACCTCGGTAATGCGTTCTGCACACTCCGAGGGACCCCTCCCACGGAAGCAATAATCATTCCACGGGAAATCAAAGAAGTACGACCGCAAGTCCGACCAGCTTGCGGCACCGAAGTGCCACAAACGTTTCCTTTCCGTAGAAGGGGGTCTTTCCTGCGGAAGACTTGAAGAGATAGAAGAGGATACAGAGATAAGAAGATGATCGGAGGAACCCAGAGGAGGAAAGAGTTTAACAGTATAAGGAGAAGGATTAGAAGTTAGGAAAAGGTCTAGAATGTTGGGTTCATCTCCAAGACGATCAGGGATACGAGTAGGGAGCTGCACCAACTGCTCAAGGTCGTTTTGGATAGCGAAAATGGAAGGCACGTTCACCAGCTGTATCATGAGAACTAGAAGAAAGCCATTGGCGGTGGTGAACATTGAAATCACCTAATATGATGATTTCAGAGAAAGGAGAAGAAGAGAGAGAATGTGCTCTATTTTGGAGTTTAAATAGTCGAAGAATTTAGAATAGTCAGAATTAGGAGATAAATAAACAGAACAAATGAATTTAGTCGTAGAATGGCAAGAGAGCCTAAGCCATAAGGTGGAAAATTCGGAAGACTCCAAATTAGAGACACGAGAACAAACGACATCGTTGCGCACATATGCACAACAACCGCCTTTGGCTGAAAATTGAGGATAGAGACAGTAGGAGGAAACAGAATAGGGTTTGCTATCAGAACGCTCAAACATCTGAGTTTCGGTCAAGAATAAGAGGTGAGGTCTAGAAGAAGAGAGGTGATGTTCAACAAAGTGGAAATTAGAGTGCAGACCGCGAATGTTGCAGAAATTAATGAAAAAAATAGACCGTGCATCAGAACAAGCATATATATATATATATATATATATATATATATATATATATATATATATATATATATATATATATATATATATATATATATATATATATATATATATATATATATATATATATATATATATATATAATATATATATATATATATATATATATATATATATATATATATATATATATATATATATATATATATATATATATATATATATATATATATATATATATATATATATATATGAGAACAATCAACATATTTATAGTAAGTAGGTTTAGAATATAGGTTTCTTATTTCATATCTTTTACTCTAGATGAAAGTGTCCACTCTCTGTAATCTGCTGAATATTTTTATCCCACTTCTTATATTATAAATATAATGGAAGCTGCTAAACAAATGTTTTCATTAAATATCTCCCCTCTTAAGAGATGCTCACGATTCTCTCCTTAAATTTCATTGAAATAAAGCGTGTATAAGAAATGTCATTAAAAAATAAATAACTAAAAATTATTATCTTCAAGTAATTAATTAAATACTGAAGAAGAAAATTATCATAAAAAAAAAAAAAAAAAAAAAAAAAAAAAAAAAAAAAAAAAAAAAAAAAAACAAATAGAAAGAATAAAAAATCCAAAATAATTACATTTTACCAAAATATAGGCTCTAGATCTATATTTAAATAGAAAAATGAAAGATAAGTACTATGTATTTGCCCCTTCTTTTAAGTAATGAATGAAATAAATATATGGAATAGTAAACTTTGGTTAATAACAAGCCTATAATGATTTATCTGAGCTGATCTCAAGGGAAGTATGAATTAGAGTAACTTGAGGGTGAAAAGTTGGAGCAGTTTCCAACTTCTGGCAATGACAAATAATGCAAGGAGTATATATATATATATATATATATATATATATATATATATATATATATATATATATATATATATATATATATATATATATATATATATATATATATATATATATATATATATATATATATATATATATATATATATATATATATATATATATATATATATATATATATATATATATATATATATTATATATATATATATATATATATATATATATATATATATATATATATATATATATATATATATATATATA
>SEYY01001093.1:372500-385000 GCA_009176605.1 Armadillidium nasatum | reverse complement strand
ATATAAACAAACTTTTTAAGTCTGCTATACGAGGAATCGAATCCTGACCTCTAAACCTGGTAAGACAGAGAGTTACTTCCGTATTACGACATTTATGAGAATGCTTATGAACAACATGTCATGCAGACTATCTCAAATGTCCCACGAATGCACTCTGACACATGGCAACGAGTCAGTTAATATCCTCTTTCTCTCCCAGACTATTAAATATAAACCAGTATTAAAACCACCTGGCTCGTAGAGTTAAAATATGCAAATTTTGTAAGTGTGCTATATAAGGATTCAAACTCTGACCTCTAAACTGGTAAAACAGAGAATTACATCCATACCACGACAGTTCAAAAGGAAATCTATGTGAGAAAGTTGAAGAACGACTTGTCATGCAGACTATCTTCCCTATGAGAGAGTACAGTATGGGGAATCCTTTGAGATAGCCTGCATGACAACATGTTCTTCAATTTTCTCATCGAGATTTTCTTTTGACCTTTCGTGGTACAGAGGTAACACTTTGTCTGACCAGCTTAGAGGTCAGGGTTTGATTCTTCATAGAACAGATGCTGGTTCTACTGACAGGGTGACCCTCCCTTGGAGAAGATGAAGATATGTATATTATATATATATATATATATATATATATATATATATATATATATATATATATATATATATATATATATATATATATATATATATATATATATATATATATATATATATATATATCCTCTGATGCGCAAAGGAGAGAAGCTTGCTAATTTGTACTAGAGTTCAACATTTCATGAAAGTTCAAATTAAATAAAAACATGACGTTTCCCGATTCGAGACGTTAGATAAAGGAAAATAGATAAAGGGAAAATGTTTCTGGCATTAACAATAGAGTATATGTATGATTGAGCATAGCGTTAAGTTTGGGGTTAGAAAGTTGATTTAAAATGAATGAGACTGTATTTTGTAAGGAGTGTCGCACGACCTCCACTAAATATATTAGGAATTAAGTGTGCGACTGGAGAATTCAGAAGAGCAGTGTCCTTTGTAATAGCAATAATATAGAGAGTTGCGCAAAAAAAAAGTTCGACAACGAGAAAGAAACTGGAGAGTTAGTGAAAACAAAATAAATGATAAAGCAAAATACCTTAGACTACATTTTCAAGGAGAGCTGTGAGAGTGGAACGATCACAGATGTGTGTGAGGCTCACACTCACACCCACCCCTCTCTCTCTCTTTCTATATTATTATATATATATATATATATATATATATATATATATATATATATATATATATATATATATATATATATATAATATATATATATATATATATATATATATATATATATATATATATATATATATATATATTATATATATATTATGTAATATTAGCGATATTAATAATCCAAAATATTTCTAAATTTCAGTAATTTATTCCACAAAATATATTCAAAAAGTTTATAAATCCGGAAAACTTGCCTTAATTAATTTTTGAAAATACAATATTTAATATACCATAAAGTAAATTTATTAATTTTCAAAAATAAATTCAAAAGATTAAAAAAAAAAAAAGGAAAAAAAAATTGAAATGTAAAAATATTCCTCTAAAATGAAATCATTTTTTTTTTCCTTCTCTTTTATTCACTCATTTGTTTCTTATTTTCTGTATTTCGATTCTCTTCATCCGAGCCCTTGTACAATCCTATCCTCCACAGGTGACGATTGAAACATTACCTTTGGGCCAAGTTACAAGCTACCCGGTCGTGTTTCTCATTGAAAGAGTAAAGAATTATAACACACAAGTGCCAATGAGACTTCATTCAGATTTCATTAAAAATAGGCACTTCGTCACTCAGGCACTTTGGGGTAGAGGGAGGGTTTAAAAGGGTCTTTTTATTCTATCTCTAAACCCCTTACCCCCCCTAACTCCCCTAACCCCTCAGTATCTATTCCGACTCAAGCGACTGAGTAACTATGAAACGGAATTGTAAAATAATGCGACGAAATACGTCAAATTTTATTAAAATTTATTCTACTCGAGGTTTGGATAAATTGTACAGTGACTCGTGATCTCGGCTTATTATATTTTTTATATTATTTCCAAAATTTTGATTTATAGTATTTTGTAGCAGCCGCAATTTTCATTATATATATATAGTATATATATATATATATATATATATATATATTATTATATATATATATAATATATATATATATATATATATATATATATATATATATATATATTAATATATATATATATATATATATATATATATATATATATATATATATATATATATATATATATATATATATATATATATATATATATATATATATATATTATATATATATATATATATATATATATATATATATATATATATATATATATATATATATATATATATATATATATATATATATATATATATATATATATATATATATATATATATATATATATATATATATATATATATATATATATTCTTCTGTGAAAAGCATTAGAAGCTTAGAGGAAACTCACCTGAGTTAAGAGTTAAGAGATCCACTTCCGAAATTAAAGGCCGACACGATGTAGAGTACGTGAAAAACAACCATGGCAGTTAAGTATGAGTTTAAAGACTCGGAAGAATATAGAATGAAGCTATGCTCAAAGAAGACTCAAACAAACTCTCTTCAAAAAAATGGCATGAAACTAGAGGGTTCAGAAGAACAGTTTCCAATACAATAGTGAAAATGTAAAGAAAAGTGTTTGCAATATTTCGATGGTTACAAAGAGATGGAGAGAGAGAGAGAGAGAGAGAGAGAGAGAGAGAGAGAGAGAGAGAGAGAGAGAGAGAGAGGAGAGAGAGAGAGAGATTGTGTAAGAGTAGCAGAGTTTGAAGGACAAAAGCATTTGACTCCATGAATATATAATATATATATATATATATATATATATATATATATATATATTATATATATATATATATATATATATATATATATATATATATATATATATATATATATATATATATATAAAGGAAGAATTTGAGTGACCAAAAGATTAGAAGATAATTGATAAAATGAAGATCCTTTTAATTTTAAGGAGAGCCATGTCTTCTTGGAGAAATTCTAAAAGTTTAACTAGTACTTATTGCAAGGATTGACAATATCAGGAAACTGATTAAGCACCAAAATTGATTTGAAGAAAATAAAAAAAAAAAATAAAAAAAATTCAAAATTCTTAACCATGTTTTTTTTTTTTTTTTAGTAAGAAAGATACTATAATCAGTTCATAAAAGACAGACCTTTGAAGTTTAGATACAAGATAATTTTTATAGATTTTATGCATAATTCGCTGCTTTCTACAACAGTTACCATTAAGCAACTGGAAAAGAAACAGTTACAATGTAAATAGAGATGAACTTGAGTAAAAAAAAATACATTTAAATCAAAGTTGCACGTTAGATAAAGATAGGTAGAGTTTGACAGGCAGAGAATGCAGTTTACAAAACATTATTTAAACTAAGAAGCTCAAGATACAGCGTATTAAATATCATGCAAGCTAGGAAGCACATGATTTGACTATCTTTGGATGCATATGATCAGGACAAGACTCCTTTGTATAAAGCTCATTTTGACCAGCAGCAATTATTATTAGAAGAAGCTTCAAAGTTGGATATAAATGAGCTGTATGGAAGTAGAGATGGAAGAACATTAATGAAATTAGAAGGAGTAATTGAATGGTTAACAATTGTGATGTCATCAAGGCTCAGTAAAATAAGAATAGTAGCAAAATTCTTGAAAATATTTTTATTAAAATTCTGAAGAACTAACGAGGGTGGAAAGAAACTAAATATAATAGTGTACTTTCTTCCTATATTTTCTGGAAGAAATAAGTAGTATCAATTTATGGAGTTGGAAGACGAGGGTAGACCCCAAACACAGCACCCATGTGATGAACAGCACGAAAACAGTCAGAATAACCTCGCATTAGTTTATAGTTAAAATCAAAGAGAAATAAAATAAAATGTACTTTTCAGTTCCAGAGAGAATTACAATAGATATTCCCTAAGCACACTTAGAGGAACCCTCTTCAAAAAACAAGGTGTAATTTCTTAAAGAAGAGAAATACAAAGCCCATGTGATGGACAGAATGAAAACAGTCAGAATTACATCATAATTTACAGTTTAAATTGAAGAGAGAGAGAGAGAGAAAAAAACGTACTTTTTAGTGCCAGTAAAAATTATAATGGAAATTCCTTATTCACAACTAGTGGAAGCTCTTTAAAAAAAGTTACAATCTTTTAAAAAGAGAGACAAAGAATTAATCAACAAGGTTGACCATTTTGAAAACCAATGTGCCGATAAATTAGTAAAAAAAGAGATAAGAAGGAAACATAGGTTGATAGAATATTACCTAACAATCTCCTCTTATTGTTTGGTGAAATAATTTGGTCCGATAAAACGAGGTTAATAACATGAATTTCAGCAACCTAAAATTGCAAATTAAATGTGTGAAAGTGTGTAAGGTGTAATATGCTGAATAAGAAAATAAAGAATGCTAAAATGTCTACTGAGAGATGATGTAGAAAATTGATAATTTTATAGTTTTGATTCCTTCTCCTGATTCTATTCAAGTTTCTATTGCTTCTCAAAGAATGGGAGCTCAGTTAGCATCAACAGAGGTATCTATTTTAAAACTCTTTTAAATGTAAGTAAACCTTTACTATATAAAAGTGCCTATTTTCAAAGGGTAGATGTCAAAAGATCTGAAAGGTAGAAAGAATTTTACTTTTTGATCTTTAAAGATAAGCACCATACTAATGGTCACAACACTCTAAAAAATAAATGGTCAATGTGCCATCAAAATGAACGCAAAAAAACTACTGGTTTTTTCGTTCAAAAATGAACACACAATGAAAGCATGAGCGTTCAATTATCGTACAAGGTACGTTCAAAATTAGCGCATCTTATTAATTTTTCCTAAGAAATCTAAGTCTAAACATATTAATCAAAGGTTCAAATGAACGCCCATTGAAAGATCATGTTTTTAGAGTGAATGAACTGTAATGTGAGCAGCTATATAATTGTTAAGATGATTAAAATGACTCTCATTTCGTTAAAATTTGTACCCTTTCGACAGACAAAATATTTTGTAATTTGGAAACAACCAAAATTTAGACGTCGCCAAAACATATTCCTTTAAAACACCTAGAGAAATGCCATCAAAATTTTCATAGAAATATTCCTATGTATTTGACTTCTAAAATAATCACTACTAAAATATATAAAAAAGGAAACACAAGAAGGGAGGTAACTTAAGACGGATTTCATATATCAAGTGGAAGTAGATGGGAAGAGAATTTCAAATTCCTTTGACTTTAATCTTAGAAGGTGATAACTAATGTACCGTTACCGTTAGTATAGAAAAGAGAAGGAAGACAAATTTGCAGAAAAATAATAATAATAATAATAATAATAATAATAATAATAATAATAATAATAATAATAATAATAATAATAATAATAATAATAATAATAAATAATAATAATAATAATAAAAATAATAATAATAATAATAATAATAATAATAATAATAATAATAACAATAATAATAATAATAATAGGAAAAATTTTTTTAAAAAAGATTGCTCTGATAAGAAGGTTAAGAATTTTTGCATGTAGGAGATTTAGAAAAGACACCATACTTCATTTAAGGAAGAATGCTCTAGAAATGTTCAAAAGTAACCCAACAATGACCTCGAACGGATAGAAAATTTGTAAGATAATGAGAGAAGGAAAAATTATAGTCATATACAAACTCATTGTCATTGCTTTGAATTATATATATATATATATATATATATATATATATATATATATATATATATATATATATATATATATATATATATATATATATATATATATATATATATATATATATATATATTATATATATATATATATATATATATATATATATATATATATATATATATATATTATATATATATATATATATATATATATTATATATATATATATATATATATATATATATATATATATATATATATATATATATATATATATATATATATTCAGTCTACTTTATGAGAACCATAGAAGTTAAGTTATAAAATTATTAAAAAAGGTTAGACAAAGTCCTGACTCTTTAGCTGTTCAGCGTCTACTGATATAAAAAAAACACACGAGTAAAAGCAAAAAAAATATGTTTTCCCAGATTTGCAAGCAAAAAACTTTAGGGAAACTCCAGCAGCGGTGAGGGCGAAAGAGAGGGGATGTAAATGAAAAAAAAAAGAAATGAATGAGAGGAAGGAGAGTGAGGGGAATATGCAGGAAAGGATACGTAGAGAAAAAAGATTGAAAAAATATATAAATATATAAAGGAGAGTATTGTCAGTTTTGTTTTAGTTTTCCTCTGCATGTTCACCATGTGCCTGTGCATGACAGTGTTCCAATAGGTGAGGATGATCTCAGTAATATTGGTAATCTTTTAGGTTTTCTTTGAGGTTTTGTATCAAGAAAGTGATATTTTGATGAAGGTAACGTATATATATATATATATATATATATATATATATATATATATATATATATATATTATATATATTATATATATATATATATATATATATATATATATATATATATATATATATATATATATATATATATATATATATATATATATATATATATATATATATATATATATATATATATATATATATATATATATATATATATATATATATAATATATATATATATATATATATATATATATATATATATATATATATATATATATATATATATATATATATATATATATATATATATATATATATATATATATTATATATATATATATATATATATATATATTATATATATATATATATAGATATATATATATATATATATATATATATATATATATATATATATATTATATATATATATATATTATATATATATATATATATATATATATATATATATATATTATATATAAAATGGTTTCCTAAAAACCATTATAAAGCGTGAAGTCAAATCTGTCAAGATGCAAAAATAAAAATGACCTGAAAAAAATTTGACATATTTTTATAAAATAGAAATAACGATTTGAATATTATTAGTATTAATGATAATAATAATAATAATAATAATAATAATAATAATAATAATAATAATAATAATATATAATAATAATAATAATAATAATAATATATAATAATATATAATAATAATAATAATATAATTATAATGATATATATATATATATGATATTATATATATATACTATATATATATATATATAATATATATATATATATATATATATATATTATATATATATATATATATATATATATATATATATATATATATATATATATATATATATATATATATATATATATATATATAGTAATAAAAATAACTCAGGATATAATGATAATAGTATTCTAAAAATTATTATTACCATTATTATTATATTTATTTTATATTATATAATTATATATTATTATTATTATTATTAATTATATTAATATATTTTATTATTAATTATTATTTATTATTATTATTATTATTATTATTAATTATTTTTTTTTTTTAATTATTAAATTATTATTTTATTATTATTTATTGATTATTATTATTATTATTATTATTATTTTTATTATTATTATTATTTTATTATAAATATATTATTTTTATTATAATGATTATTAATTTATATCTCTTATATTATATTATTCTCATTATTAATTATTTATTTATTTTATTATTTTTTATTATAATTATTTATTATTTTATTATTAATTATTATTATTATTATAATTTTAATTATTATTATTGTATTATTATTATTATTATTATTATTATTATTATTATTATTATTATTATTATTATTATTATTATTATTATTATTATTATTATTATTATTTATTATTATTATTAATTATTATTATTATTATTATTATTATTATTATTATTATTATTATTATTATTATTATTATTATTATTATTATTATTATTATTATTATTATGCTATATTATTATTATTATTATTTTATTAAATTATTATTCCATTATTTCAATTTATTATTATTATTATTATTATTTTTATTATTATATATAATTATTATTATTATTATTATTATTATTATTATTATTATTATTATTATTATTATTATTATTATTATTATTATTATTTTATTATTATTATTAAAAGGGTTACTATTGAGCATTATTATAAAATATACTAAAATGAATTATACTTTTCAGTTACTAAATTGATTTTTAATTATAAATGTATATTTTCTTATTAATTATAAATCCATATGGGCTCAAAGGAGGTTATCGTTACGAGCCAGAAGCTAATTTCTGTGTACACACACACACACTCAAAAAAAAAAAAATAAAAAAAAAATGAAAAAATAAAAAAAATAAAAAAATAAAAAAAAATGAAAAAAATAAAAAAAAGGTAAGGTAAATTTGTATCTAATATATGCTTATAACTGAATAAAGTACATCTGATTGATTTATCCTTATTATTTTCATTATTATGTTTTTCATTAATGTTCTTTTTAATTATCATTATTGTCTCCAATGATTTTTATTTTAAAAAATTAATTCATATTCAAACATTTGTTAATTACACTGTTTGAATCATTCCTTCACTATTTATTATTATTATTATTATTATTATTATTATTATTATTATTATTATTATTATTATTATTTTCATCATTACTATTATTATTATCATTACTACTACTATTATTATTATTATCCTTACTATTACTTTTACATTTATTATTTTTCTTCGTTATCAACATTTCCTCAATTATTATTATAATTATCATTATTATTATTATCATTATTATTATAATTGTTATTATTAATATGATAATTACAATAAATATTATTATTGTTAAAAAAATAAAAACATTATAATCATTATTACTATTATTATAATTACCATAACGTTTATAATTATTACTATTATTATTGTTATTAACAATAAAGTATGGAATGTACTAAAATACGTTATAACATGGGTAGAGGTATATAGACTCTACCTAACTTTGACTAATAGACATTATCTGGTACTAACAAATCAAAATAAGTCTATGCAGCTGAATGTTAAATCAAAACTAATAATTCTATAGCGTCTTCAAATTTTTTTTTTTTTTTTTTTTTTTTTTTTTTTTTTTTTTAATAAAAGTTATCTACGGGCATTGCCCTTCGAGAGGAACTTCTAGGTAGTATATACCTAGGATCCCGAGTGGGATCGAACCGGCGCCCTCAAGCACGTGAGTCAATCACCCTACCGTTCGAGCCACGGTGTTATCTTCGATGATACATTCCCTTTCAATGAACATATCAATAGTCTTTTTAGTAAGCTGTCCTACGCAAAGTACGCATTCCTAAAAATTAGAAACTCTGTTCCAAAATATATTTTAAAAACCTTTGCTACAGTCTTGTCTATCTCCACTTACCTTACTGTCTATAAGAGGTTGTTCCAGTGAGTACTTGCTAGCAACTTCTAGTGACTTTTCTGAAAAAGATAATTAATTGAAAACATTATCAAGAACGAGCAATTACTTTGAACATACAATCTCACTTTTCAAAACCTTACCTATACTGAAAATTCAGGATATTTATACTCTTTAGGTAAGAAGTCAAATCTTTAAAGCCCCAAATGGAATTGAGAATCAACATCTAACTAACCCAATAATATATTACCCATACACAGTAAAGACTACCAATCTCCGCAGTGCAAAATCTTTTTCACTTGACAAAACAAAATAATTTCAAACTAAATCTTGGAGGTCTATCTCATTCAAAGTGGAAAAGTCTCTCTATAAACTCTCAGCAGTCCCAACCTCTTGTTGAAATGCATGATAAAGATGATGATGGTTGTGATTTTGTGATTGTTATTTTTATTTATTATTATTATTATTATTATTATTATTATTATTATTATTATATATTATTTTAATATTATTATTATTATTATTATTATTATTATTATTATTATTATTATTATTATTATTATTATTATTATTATTATTATTATTATTATTATCATTATTATTATTATTATTATTATTATTTTCTATTTTTCCATTATTATTGATTATTATTATTATTATTATTATTATTATTATTATTATTATTATTATTATTATTATTATTATTATTATTATTATAATTTTTAATTATCATTTTCGTTTGGTAATATATTTATTAATTTTTCCTTCGATGCAAAAATATTAATATATAAACTAAATAGGTTTGATAAGTTTTGATGTATACATTTTGTTAATAATAAAATATTTATCTCTGAAAATGAATATGGATTGCAAAAAATAAAATTTGAGCTTATAGAACAAACTGGACACCGCAGAAGCCCTTTTCAGATGAAAAAAAAGAAGAAATAAATTAATATTATTTGAATCATTATTATTATTATTATTATTATTATTATTATTATTATTATTATTATTATTATTATTATTATTATTATTATTATTATTATTTTTTTTTATTAAATTTTTTTTTTTAATTTTTTAAATTTTTTTTCAATTAAATTATTATTTTATTATTTTATTATTATTATTATATTATTATTATTATTATTATTATTATTATTATTATTATTATTATTATTATTATTATTATTATTATTATTATTATTATTATTATTATTATTATTATTATTAATATTATTATTATTATTTTTATCATTATTATTATTATACTTATTGTTAGAATATTATTAATATTCTAATTATTATTATAATCATTATTATTATTTTTATTAATTTTTATGATTTCTATTATTATTATCTTTTATTTTTTTCGCTATTATCATAATAATAATAATTATTATAAAATAATTTATTTCCATTACTATTATCATTATTATTATTATTATTATTATTATTATTATTATTATTATTATTATTATTATTATTATTATTATTATTATTATTATTATTATTATTATTATTATTATTATTATTATTATTATTATTATTATTATTATTATTCAATTTATTATTTTTTTATTTTATTATTATTTTATTATTATTTTTGCAAAAAACAGCATTAATATTTTTGCTATTATCCGTCTTAATTTAAAGCTAATTTTTTTTATTTATTTGCATTTTAAAATGGAATAAAATATTCATTATAAAAATACACACTCAAACGCCCATACACACACACACACACACACACACACACACACACACACACACACACACATATATATATATATATATATATATATATATATATATATATATATATATATATATATATATATATATATTATATATATATATATAATATATAATATAATATATATATATATATATATATATATATATATATATATATATATATATATATATATAGTATATATATATATATATATATACTTAACTCTTTTATTCGTAGAAAATGCAATAATCTTTCTGCTTCATCTCGTCCTTTTTAGCGTCCTTTCTAGCATTTTGCAAAAAATATGTCAAATCCTACTTTGCTTCTTCCTCTCTCCCTCCTCTAGTATCCTTTGAAGGCATAACTACTGTTTTGCCTTCTTCTAAAACTGAACTCTTCGATCAAACATTTGTCTCAAATTCAACTTTACACGATTCCGGTACTGTTCCACCTCTTCTTTCAACCATTTGCAGTATACCTGAAATTTTAATTCCTTCTAAAGACGTCATTTCCGCTCTCTCTGAGCTTAATAATAAGAAGGCGTACGATCTTGATGGTACTCCTTCTCTGGTTTTCAAAACTTGTGTTTCTGAGCTTGCACCCTGCGTTGATAAACTATTTCGTCTTGGTCTTTCTACTTCATTCTTCCCTTCTAGCTGGAAATATGTGCTTATTCATCTAGTGCCGAAGAAGTGGGATCTCTTTCAACCCTCAAACTACCGTCCTGTTCCTTTATCCTCCGTTCTTTCTTCAACAAGATTTGGAAACATCTCAATTTTTCTAATCTTATCTCGGATCTCCAATATAGCTTTTGTAAAAATTTCGATGATTCTTTTGCTGTCGCGCTGGATATATTGAAAGCTATCGATAAAGTCTGGAAGAAAGTTTTGATTTCTAAACTTCCCTCTTTCGAAATCTATATTTGTCTCTATGATCTTCTCTCTAATTTACTTTCCGGACATTCTACAGCAATTGATGTAGACGGCCACCGTTCATCCTTTAAGTCTATTAATAGTGGTGTTCCTCAGGTCTCTGTGCTATACTTTACACTTTTCAAACTTTTCATAAATATCCTTCTCTCAATTACTTCATCACCTATCCACTCATATATTGAAGACTCCACCCTTCATTACTTTTTTCAATATAAAAGACGTCCTTCTCAACAGCAGTTAATTAAAGCTAGAATCCGGACTTTGGAGCAACTAACCTCTGGCCATTCTCGTATTTCGAATTGTGG
>SEYY01001093.1:342500-345000 GCA_009176605.1 Armadillidium nasatum | reverse complement strand
TTTTATTTTTATTTTTTATTTTTTATTTTTTACTACATTAAAATTAATGCCCTCATTTTCTTTCCTCCATTTCCACTTTCGATAATATCGAATTACGCGAGAGTCTTTTCTGAATAATTATTTCCAATTTCGCTTCCTAATTAATTGTCATAAATCAAAAGATAAATTTGGAATCTTATTTGTTCTTTGTTTCCTTTTTCGATCATTTTCAACCTCAATTGTAAAAGAATAATAATTGGCATTTAAATTTGGTATCTTCTTAGGTCATTTTCGACCCAATTGTATAAAAGAATAATTGGTATTTGATTTCAAAGTCTCTACCAATTTTCTTGTTTTAATTTTTATTTCTTCAAATGGAAGATGAATGTAGTTATTTATTCATTATATACATAATTCATGTATATTCACAAGCATACATCTGTATATACACGAAAGTATGCATATGTATTTACATTTATTAATGTTCTTGTTTACAACTTAAATAAGTGGATGGGTTCATGCAAACATACATTCATGTACATTCATACATTCACACATATTCCTGATTGATATATGAGATATAAGTACCAAGGGTACATCTAGTAACTATATATATATATATATATATATATATATATATATATATATATATATATATATATATATATATATATATATATATATATATATATATATATATATATATATATATATATATATATATATATATATATATATATATATATATATATATATATATATATATATATATATATATATATATATATATATATATATATATATATATATATATATATATATATATATATATATATATATATATATATATATATATATATATATATATATATATATATATATATATATATATATATATATATATATATATATATATATATATATATATATATATATATATATATATATATATATATATATATATATATATATATATATATATATATATATATATATATATATATATATATATATATATATATATATATATATATATATATATATATATATATATATATATATATATATATATATATATATATATATATATATATATATATATATATATATATATATATATATATATATATATATATATATATATATATAATATATATATATATATATATATATATATAATATATATATATATATATATATATATATATATATATATATATATATATATATATATATATATATATATATATATATATATATATATATATATATATATATATATATATATATATATGTGTGTGTGTGTGTGTGTGTGTGTGTGTGTGTGTGTGCGTGAGGGCGTGTGTGTGCATGTGAGAGAGAGAGAGAGAGTACATGTGAATAACATTATTTTAAATTTTAATTTTATTTGTGAAACTTGTTTTGTCGAAAAAATATTGAAAGGAAAAACCTTTCCATCTTCATGTTTTTCAAATATTTCTTATTTTAACATTTTTAAAATAACTCAAAAGGGGTCTGAAGCTCTGCTTGAAACACCTTTTTTTTTCCTTTAAAAGTATAAGATGTGAATGAGTTCTTGTATTTTATCTTAATATACAGTGAGAAATGAGGAAAGCTTCTTCAACACAAAGAGGGAAATGAGTAAAGCTTCTTCAGCACAAAGAGAGGAATGAGGAAAGCTTCTTCAACACAAAGAGAGAAATGAGGAAAGCTTCTTCAGCACAAAGAGAGAAATGAGGAAAGCTTCTTCAGCACAAAGAGAGAAATGAGGAAAGCTTCTTCAGCACAATGAGAGAAATGAGGAAAGCTTCTTCAGCACAAAGAGAGGAATGAGGAAAGCTTCTTCAGCACAATGAGAGAAATGAGGAAAGCTTCTTCAGCACAAAGAGAGAAATGAGGAAAGCTTCTTCAGCACAAAGAGAGAAATGAGGAAAGCTTCTTCAGCACAAAGAGAGAAATGAGGAAAGCTTCTTCAGCACAATGAGAGAAATGAGGAAAGCTTCTTCAGCACAAAGAGAGAAATGAGGAAAGCTTCTTCAGCACAAAGAGAGAAATGAGGAAAGCTTCTTCAGCACAAAGAGAGATATGAGGAAAGCTTCTTCAGCACAAAGAGAGAAATAAGGGAAGCTTTTTCAGCACAAAGAGGGGCAATAATATGAGTCATGTCCAAGAATGTTTGTTATTATTTTATATAGATATTGTAAATGAGCTTTGTAATTACTTGTTTATTTTTAATTCTAAAATATTTTAACTCGTAATAATTTTAATTATCATATGCAAAATTACTTCTTTAACACATTAATGCCCACCGTGTCTATTTAGACACCAAAAACATGACTCCATAAAATAATTAATATATTTTTTTTTAAATATTTAAAATATTCAATATATTTAAAATATTTAAAATATTTAAATTATTTTAAAAAATTAAGACATTCAGTTTATAAGGTAGGGTTTCCTTCCATCGCTTACCCAATATATACGCACCTGGCAAGAATTCTTAGAATCAATTAAGAGGATT
>SEYY01001093.1:327500-330000 GCA_009176605.1 Armadillidium nasatum | reverse complement strand
TTCTCCTCCGTCTCGCAATCTTCATTTGCAGCTTCTTATTTATCTTAGAAATTTTCTTTCAAAACTTTTATTTTTACTTTTCTTTTCAATAATTAATCTTTCTATTTTGTTTTTTCTTCCTCGTTTCAGTTGTTCTTGGTCTTGTGTTTTGCTATTTATGTTCTTCAGCTTGTCACACCCTCGTATTAATTTGATACTAACTAATTCTATGACAACTACTAATACTACAATCACAGCAATTATTACTACTATTACTTCTACTACTACTATTAATGCTGCTACTTTCTCAGCTACTAGTATTCTTGTAATTCCCTGCATCTGCTACTGTAAACAACTACTGTTCCTAACATTTACTATTAGTAACAGAAATGAATTAATTTATTATTATTATTTGATTGCTGAAATTATTATTATTAATAATGAAATTTAATTTGTCCATTATTACGAAAATTTTATTAATAATAGAAATAATAATAATAATACTAATAATAATAATAATAATAATAATAATAATAATAATAATAATAATAATAATATAAAAAAAAAAAAAAAAAAAAAAAAAAAAATATTAATTATTATTATTATTATTATTATTATTATTATTATTATTATATCATTATTCTCGATTTTACTACTACTATTATTATTTTCCATTATTTATCTACCCTCTCCTTCTTCCTCCTTGCGTTTCAATTTGCCTTGAACGTTCTTTGAATCTTAATAAAGATTTTCAAAGAGAAAGAAACAAGATGGCTGCCTCCAAGAAACTCTTCTTTTCTTCTTCAAAAAGAGAAGCCTCCTCATCAGATATTCAATAAAGAGTCTTAGGAAAATTCTTGGAAGATCTCAACTTGTTTGCTGTACTCTATTTATTTATTTATTTGTTTGTTTGTTTATTTATTTATTTATTTTTATTTTTTTTTTGTTTTTAATTATTATTATTATTTTCATTAGTTGTTTTTATTGTTTTTATTATTATTATTATTATTATTATTATTATTATTATTACTGAAACATTTTTATTTTTATAATTATTGCTAAAATATTTTTAATATTATTATTATTATTATTATTATTATTATATTTATTATTTATTTTTATATATTATTTATAATTAAAAAAAAAAATTAATTATTATTTATTATTATTATTATTATTATTATTATTATTATTATTATTATTATTATTATTATTATTATTATTATTATTATTATTATTATTATTATTATTATTATTATTATTTTATTATTATTATTATTATTATTATTATTATTATTATTATTATATTATTATTATTATTATTATTATTATTATTATTATTATTATTATTATTATTATTATTATTATTATTATTATTATTATTATTATTATTATTTTATTATTTTATATTATTTTATTATTATTATTATTATTATTATTATTATTATTATTATTATTATTATTATTATTATCGTTATAATTATTATATTATATCACTTTATTTATTGTTACTATATTATTATTATTATTATTATTATTTACTATTATTTGTTTATTAATTAATTTATTACTTTGTTATTAATTTGTTTATTTTTATTATTATTATTATTATTATTATTATTATTATTATTATTATTATTATTATTATTATTATTATATTTATTATTACAATATACATTCTTCTTCTTCTTCTAATTATTATTATTATTATTATTATTATTATTATTATTATTATTATTGTTACTAATATTATTATTAATATTATTATTATTATAGCTATAACATGGCCAACATAATGTCAATGTATTTTTTTTTTTGTTATAATGAAAAATATAGCAAGTGGAAAAAGTGAAAAGGATATTCAATGAGAGAAAGAAAATTCCTTTGAATAGATATTGCTGGAAGATGTACAACAGCGAATTATCCTAGAGTCTTTATTCTCCTATTAAAATTAAAATGAAGAAACCTAATTAAGTTTTAGAAGCAATGGAAGAAGAGTTTCTGACCTCAGGCGATCCAGCAGTTGTGTTACCTATTTATAGAAGATATAGGTTCAAGAGGATAAAATAATTCAGAACAGTTCATGTCTTTTGGACCTGGGTTACACCTTTTGAGAAATAGGAGAGAAGATGGGGCACGCCACATAAGTAGAAGCAATGCTCAATATTGGATTTTTTAATATCTAAATAGAGGTTTCCAAGACAATTTGAGTAAAAGTGATAACATTGAGCCAGATAGAAAACAATTGAACAGTTGAACTCTGTCAAAACAAGGGGAATAATAATAATAATAATAAATAATAATAATATAATAATAATAATAATATAATAATAATAATAATAATAATGGGAATGATGACACCAAAGATACTTTCTTTCATAAGAATTGAAAATATTAGGAAGAAAAGTGAACGAAAGACTTCCAGAATCGTTCATGGTACATAAGATAAAAAATGGAGTCTAGGAGATTGACCATTTTAGTGGTAATATTATATCAACAGATCCATCATATTTCATGAGTA
>SEYY01001093.1:310000-317500 GCA_009176605.1 Armadillidium nasatum | reverse complement strand
GGCTGAGACGAAATTGTTTACCATGGCAGGATGCGGCCTCAGAATCAAAAGGCTAGAGAACTACAGGAGGGATACCATCAAATCCGTAAGCCTTCTTAGTGTTAAACTCAGAGAGAGAAAAACTGAGGTCTTTGGAAGAAGTTACAATTTTTGTCATAAACGAGTTGGAAGGGTTGAAGGAGAAAGAGTAGATCCGGAATTACCTAAGGTTTAATTAGAAACAAAAATTTGAGTGAAGAGTTCAACTTTAGAGGAAGGGAAAGCGGTTGTGCTGTCAAAAAATACTAGAAGAGGGAAAGAGGAAGAAGCAAAGTTATAGTTGACATTTTTTGCAAATGCAAAGGGCATGAGGAAAAAGAACCAGAAAAATTACAGCATTTACGATTGAGAAACGAGTTTTTGGTGTTGCGGGAAATTGCCACGATTCCGGGATGAAAGATAAGTTCCATGAGTTTCTGAAATTCGAGGACGATGGTAAACCCTGAAATCAACATATACAGTAGCATGAGAACTAGCATAGTTAAATGAATGTTAGTTAGGTTAGTATAATAGAAGGGAAATAAGACGGATATATATATATATATATATATATATATATATATATATATATATATATATATATATATATATATATATATATATATATATATATATATATATATTATATATATATATATATATATATATATATATATATATATATATATATATATATATATATATATATATATATATATATATATATATATATATATATATATATATATATATATATATATTAAAATTTTTTTTTTTTTTTTTTTTTTTTTTTTTTTTTTTTTTATTTTTTATATTTATTATAATGAAATTTAATTTCATTCTTTTTTGTATTTCTTTATTACTTATTTTAATTTCATTAAAATCATTTTTACAATTTTTATCACTAATAAAATTATCATTAATCGTTAGAATTATTATTATTATTATTATTATTATTATTATTATTATTATTATTATTATTATTATTATTATTATTATTATTATTCTCATTATTATTAGTATTATAATTTTTTTTATTATTATTATTTTTATTATTAATTCAATTATTATTATTCTTATTATTTTCATTATTATTATTATTATCATTACTATTGTTATTATTATGATTATTATTGTCATTATAATTATTATTATTATTATTATTATTATTATTATTATTATTATTATTATTAATATTATTATCATTTTTATTATTATTATTATTATTAATAATATTAGCATTATTATTATTATTAATATTAGCATTATTATTATTATTATTATTATTATTATTATTATTATTATTATTATATTATTATTTGATTATTATTATTATTATTATTATTATTATTATTATTATTATTATTATTATTATTATTACCTGAAAATGTTGAGCTAGAAAATAACCGCATGCTTTGATTTCGTTTCTAGGCGAAGGAAATCCTAAGGGGATATAAGATACGAGCTCAGAATTCATTAAGATTATATATATATATATATATATATATATATATATATATATATATATATATATATATATATATATATATATATATATATATATATATATATATATATATATATATATATATATATATATATATATATATATATATATATATATATATATATATATATATATATATATATATATATATATATATATATATATATATATATATATATATATATATATATATATATATATATATATATATTTATATTTCACTTATCATCTTTCCCACTTTCGTGGTGTGATGCCTGCCACAATTCCCTCGCAAAACATACCCATTTGTACCTCTTATCCGCTTTCATCACCGCCTCCATCTCACTCTGTCCTCTGCAAATTATTATTATTATTATTATTATTATTATTATTATTATTATTATTATTATTATTATTATTATTATTATTATTATTATTATCATTATGACTGTTATTATTATAATTATTTTTATTATTATGATTATTACTATTATTATCATTATTTCGTTTCTAGGCGAAGGAAATCCTAAGGGGATATAAGATACATTTAGGTTCAAACTCCCTCTTCTATAATCAAAGTCCTTCCACTCAAAATTTCTCTCACTCCATCCATCCATCTCCACTTTCTCACTCCCCTCCCCCTACCCCCATCCACCTCGGATCTTAGTACCTTACCCACCATCCTGTCTTCATTCATTCTGCACATATGTCCAAAAGATTTCAACACATCCTCCTCCGCTCTACCACTACACCCTTCTTCTATCTGCACATCTCCCTTATTCTTTCATTTCTAATCCTATCAATTCTTCTCAATTTACATATCGCTCTCTAATCTTTCATCTCAAAAACATTCAAGCTTTTCCTTGCCCGTGCATTTATCGTCCAATGTTTCACACCCATACATTACATTCAAACATTTTTGTCTCTATTTCTTTCGAAGGCCTCTCAACACTTTCATTCCCTCTACCACTCTATTCTTTATTTTATTTTCCGTCCCCACCCTTACCTTCCACCAACATTCTTAAATATTTGAATTAATCCACCTCCTCAAGTTTCTTTCCCCACACCTCTACAACCCCGATTCCTCCCTCTACATCTCGTCATCCCCACCTCCAATCTTCATAACTTTACTTTTCGCTGGATTGACTTTCAATCTCCTGTTCGCTCATTTCCTCTCAAACTCTCTCGCCAGTATTCTCAACTCTTCTCCAGATTCTGCTACCAACACTGCATTATTTGCAAAAGGTAAACTTTCACATCCCATTCACCCTCCATATTTCTCAACCTAACACCCTTCCCTTCTCTCTCCATTTCCCTAACTACACCATCCATCAATAGATTAAATAGCCATGGCGACATTTTTATATATATATATATATATATATATATATATATATATATATATATATATATATATATATATATATATATATATATATATATATATATAATTATATTATATCTCTGGTGGACAAAGGCCTAAGGACTACCAATTTCTACTGGAAGTGGGGGAGTTACAAAATCAGAGTTCAGTTAAAGGCCGACATGACCCGATACACAGCTTTTGAAAGTGTGCAAGTCAAATTAAATTGGAAAATAGATAAACTGAGTGTGTTCCAGACTTTACCTGTAGAGTACATGGAGGATTGATTGAGCATAGTAAAAAGTCTGGGGTCGAGAGTTGGGTATAGAAAGGGTGGGACATTGTAATATCGATAGTATAGAGAGAATGACGCAACAATTCAACTGGCAGAAAGAGACTGGAGGGAATTTGTGAGAAAGGAAGTGTTGATTAGACATTTTCAATCTTTTCCAGGAGAGCTGGATGAGTGGAACCACCCGATGTATGAGGCGTACTCTATACAGGAGAGAACAACGCCCCTTTAAAGAGCAAGCAACTGGGGTTTCATGAAGAAATTTAAATATATATATATATATATATATATATATATACTATATATATATATATATATATATATATATATATATATATATATATATATATATATATATATATATATATATATATATATATATATATATATATATATATATATATATATATATATATATATATTATATATATATATATATATATATATATATATATATTATATATATATATATATATTATATATATATATATATATATATATATATATATATATATATATATATATATATATATATATATTATATATATATATATATATATATATATATATATTACTGGCTTGTGCATCAGACGCAATGGGCAACTGCCTAGAGGACTTGTGCATGTTGAGTTTGCACAGTCAGATTCCGAAAAAATGTTTGTTCAAAAAGTTCTTCAAATTATTAAAAGATGCTGCAAGATTTTTCAAACTTTGTAGAATCGTTTACTTATTCAATATCCTTTTGTCAAGAGCTGGAGATATCTTCGAATTTTTATTGATTTTTGATGTTTTTGAAATAAATTCCAGCTCATATGGGAATGACAAATACCATAACATCGTCTGCAAATTTTTTTTGCATATATATATATATATATATATATATATATATATATATATATATATATATTATATATATATATATATATATATATATATATATATATATATATATATATATATGGAGTCTCCTGAATTCTCTACTTTATGGCTTAAGCTCTCTTGCAATTCTACTACTAAATTAATTTGTTCTGTCTATTTATCTCCTAATTCTACTGACTATCTAAAATTCTTCTACTATTTAAACTCCAAAAAAGGGCACATTTTTTCTTCTTTTCCTTTCTCCGAAATCATCATTTTAGGTGGTTTCAATGTTCACCACCGCCAATGGCTTTCATCTAGTTTTCATGATCTAGTCGGTGAACCCTCCTACAACTTTCCTATCCAGAACAACCTTGAGCAGTTGGTGAAACTCCCTACGCGTATCCCTGATCGTCTAGAGGATGAACCCAACATACTTGATCTTTTCTCAACCTCTTATCCTTCTCCTTATACTGTTAAACTCTTTCCTCCTCTGGGTTTATCCGATCACCTTCTTATCTCCGTATCTTGTCCTGTCTCTTCAAGTCTCCCGCAAAAACGACCCCTGCCTTCAGCGAGGAGACGTTTCTTGCACTTCGGTGCTGCTAGCTGGTCTGACTTGTGGTTGTACTTTTCTGATTTCCCCTGTAATGATTACTGCTTTCGTGGGAGGGGTCCCTCGGAGTGTGCTGAGCTCAAAACAGGTGATTCTCTCTGGCATGGAGGCGTACATTCCATATTCTTTCGCTTCTACTAAACCTAACAAACCTTGGTTTAACTCTACTTGTTCTCGCGCTTTCCGCCGCAGAGATGCTCCTTTAGAGATTACCGTCGTCTTCAAACTCCTGAAACTTACTCAACTTGCAAAATAGTGCAAAATCCGAAAACCGAAAACTCTTTTCTCGGTCGCAAATGTAATAATCTTTCTGGCTCCTCTTCCTCTCGCCCTTTCTGGCATTTTGCAAAAATTTTCAACGCTAACTTTGCTTCTTCCTCTTTCCCTCCTCTAGTTTCTTCTGATGGCACAATTGCCATTTTACCTTCTACTAAAGCTGAACTCTTCGCTCAAACTTTTGCCTCTAACTCTACCTTAGACGATTCCGGAGCTATTCCTCCTCCTTCAACCCCCTCCAACTCATTTATGCTTAACATTATAATTTCTTCTAAAGATGTCATTTCTGCTCTCTCTGAGCTTAACACTAAGAAGGTGTATGGTTCTTAGGATATTCCTCCTGTGGTTCTCAAAACTTTTGCTTCAGAGCTTGCACCATGCCTTGGTAAACTACTTCGTATTTGCCTTTCTACTTCGACCTTCCCTTCTTGCTGGAAACGTGAGCTCATTCAGCTTGTGCCGAAGAAAGGGGACCCCTCTCAACCCTCTAACTATCGTCCTATTTCTTTAACCTCCGTCTTTTCAAAGTTTTCGAATCTATCTTTAACAGGAAAATTTGGAAACGGCTTAATTCTTCTAATCTTATCTCTGATCGCTAGTATGGTTTTCTTAAGGAACGTTCTACTGGTGATCTTCGTTCCCTACTTTCTGACTCTTGGTCCTACGCTATTCGGGGTTTCGGAGAGTCTTTCGCTGTGGCGCTAGACATATCGAAAGCCTTCGATACAGTCTGCCACAAAGCTTTGATTTCCAAACTGAAAGGAGTAATAAAGGGTGAATTCATCAGCATAAGTGTGGATAGGAAATGAAGTAGCAGAGAGAAGTTCGTTTATGAAAAAGTAGAAAAAGTGTTGGGGATAGGACAGAACTCTGAGGAACACCACTATTAATATATTTTAAGGAAGAACTGTTGACGTCTACAACAGCTGCTATAGAACAACCGGAGAGTAAATTAAAGAGAAGATCGCAGAGAGAAGGATAAATACAGAAAGGGACGAAAATTTAAAATAAGATAAATTGTTAGATATATTCTCTAGCATCCCCCGTTATAGGGTGATCTTTGAAATGAATGTTTAATAATGACAGGAGAAATCTTCTCTATGATTATAAATATATATATAAACTAAATAAGCGAGTCTAGAAAATAAGCAATTTTAAATGGACACTTGAAATATGGTTGAAGTTAGGACTAAAAACAAACCCAAAATAATAATACCCCAAGTGGGCTTCATTATTATTGGGTTTAAAACTTATTTAAAAAAAATCATCAACAGCTGCTATGAATATTTGTATGAATTTATAAAGTGAATAAATATAAAGAAATTTATGCTAAAATCTTTGAAAAGTTTTCGATAGTTGCAGAGCCAGATGAAACTTCAAAAGCAATATTCAAAAGACCAATAGACTGACAGAAATTATAAACATTTTTGTTAAAGTTTTCTACTAGACAGATGAAAAGTATGACATTGAGTCAAATCATCATTAGTTTACGATTTGACTCAAACTGTTTTATGCATCTGAACCTTCACTTTTATCTATCAACATATATATCCTTCCCTTTTTTTTACTGATTTTATTTCTCTCATAAGTAAAAAATCATTCCTTGATAACAATATATTGTTTTGTTATTCTGACTTTTTTTTAGGACGTTTTTCCAATCAATCCTTAACAAAAGATTTAAAAACACAAATATTCCTTTAAAATCTTATATCAGATCTTTAATGTATCTACCTCAAAGGGAAGCTCAAGAAAATTGCTCTCTTTCAATTGAAATTTGAAATATCTCTATTCTTCTCTTTTGCAACTTCCTTCAATTTTAAAATACTCCTGAATTTCACTAATCGGCGAAGATTGAATCTTAGCAGGGTAGTTTGGTTTTGTAATATTTATACTTCTTTGTCATTCATGTGATCTATGTCTCTTTCCTATTGGAGTGATGAAAGAAATTAAGCCTTTCTTGTAAAGTCTATCGCCTTTACAAATTAATGCCTGACAAAAGTATTTTTAATTAAGGTAGAAAACACTCTTCTTTCGAAAATTTTAAACTTTAAAGAATAAATTTAATTCAGTTGATTGTAATTGTAATTCTAGATCTTTTATTACACCTACTCACACATACATACATACACACACAAACATACACACACACACACACACACATATATATATATATATATATATATATATATATATATATATATATATATATATATATATATATATATATATATATATATATATATATATATATATATATATATATATATATATATATATATATATATATATATATATATATATATATATATATATATATATATATATATATATATATATATATATATATATATATATATATATATATATATATATATATATATATATATATATATATATATATATATATATATATATATATATATATATATATATATATATATATATATATATATATATATATATATATATATATATATATATATATATATATATATATATATATATATATATTATATATATATATATATATATATATATATATATATATATATATATATATATATATATATATATATATATATATATATATA
>SEYY01001093.1:297500-307500 GCA_009176605.1 Armadillidium nasatum | reverse complement strand
CACATTTTTAATAATTTCCTCTCATACTTCCACCCTCAACTCCTCGTTCTACGTTCTCAACAGTGAAAATTTCTGTCTTCTTCATATTCATCTTTAACCCCTCTCCTTCAGCCTTCTATCGTTGCTCACTATTACCTCTTTCAATGTTCCTTCATTTTGACTCTAATATGCTATGTCGTCGGCCGTCAGCATATGCCATTATATCTCCAACCAGATTCTGCACATCCTGTCTCACCCTGCGAATGACAACATCCAGATATGCCACAAACATGACCAAAACAATACACTACCCTGGTTTACTCCCGTTTTTACTTCAAACCCTTCCTTATTCTTGTACTCCGTCCTCACATTACATTTACAAATATTATACATACTTTCCACTGCCTTCCTCAATCCATCATCCACCCCATTTTCTCTCTCCAACACCCGTCACAGCTTCCGTCTTGGTACTGAATCAAAAGCTTCTTACAGGTCAGTAAACACTAAGTATATTGTCTCATTATATACCCAACCCTTTTCCACCGTCATCCTCAGTGCGGACATTAAGTCTGTGGTGCTTCTATTTCTCCTATAACCATATTGTTCTTTTCCTAACCTCTTTCCATCCAGTATTTTTTAGTATAATTTTACAATATGATCAATAAAAACAATTCCCTTGTAGTTACTACAACCTCGCGAATCCTCTTTACTTTTATATAGTGGGACAATGATAGACTTTCTCCAACTTTCTGGTACACGATCCTCTCTATAACATTTATTAATTAACTTAAAAATTATCTCATTTAACCCCTCTCCTTTTCTCTTTATCAATTATATCGATAGCCCGTCTTCTTCTGGAGCTTTACCATCTTTCATCTTACTCAAAGTCACCTCATATTCCTTCCTCGAAATATTCTCTAACATCCTCTCTCCATCTCTCTTTCTTCCAACTCCTCCAACTAACATTCAGATGTTTTAAAAATATTCAGTTAATCTTGTATTAATATCTGACGGTCCTACCAAACACTTCTCCATTTACATACTTCACGCTTCCTAGATTATTTTTCATTTCCTTCAAGATTTTGCCAATTTGTAAGCCTTTTTCACTCCTTTCCTCTCGTACTCCATCACCTCTTCCGCTAACCCTCGCGTCATCTCCTCCTTTGCTCTTCTTTTAACCAACTCTGCCTCGTTTCTTACTTCCATGTAACTTGTTCTTGTTTGTTTAGTTTTGTGCTTCAACTATTTTCTCATCATTCTTGTTTTCGTCCTCACCGCTTCTCTCACCTCCTTATTTCACCATGGTGTGTATATTTTTCTCACACCTCCAATCCATTTCCTATCCAACGTCTCCTCCACCACTCCCAAAATTCCTCTTTGCAGCTCATCAAAATCTGTATCTTCGCGAACACAGTTCAAGTAATTTTCTATTTTCTGTTTGTATTCACATTCCTTCTCTTCTTCTCTTAACCTGTCTACTTCAATTATTCCTCTTTTTTTCCTTCATCTGTACCTTTTCTGCTCTTATTTATATATTCGTTACCAACAACCTGTTGTCGGACTCCAATAAGTCCCCTGGCAATACTTTCACATTTTTATTCTTCTTCTGTCAGATGTTAAAAAGAAATCTAACAGACTTCTGACAAATTCTCCCGTATTATTATTCCATCTATATCTCGTGTATTTATGTGACTCTTTTTTGGAAAATCCATTCAGGATTTTTAAATTGTTTCTCATACAGCAACATTCCAACGTCTCCCCCTCCTTATTCCTCAGCAAAGATCGCCAGCACTTTCTCTACCTCATTTTGCCTTCTACCAACTTTTGCGTTGAAGTCTCTCATCAGCAATCGCGTTTCCACATCTCTACCTCCCTCTCTCTGCTCCTCCAGTTTCTCCATGAACACTCTCTTCTCCACTTCTTCGTACCATTGCTCCGGAGCAAACACTCGCCATTTACGGTATTTTTTTTCCTTTTATTGTTAAAATACTCTCTATCAATCTTTCAACTCCCTTGCACCTACTGCCCTTGGTCCCAGAATGATGCATGCTTTTTAATGCCCTCTTCCACTCCCTTGTACACGAGCACGTATCTATCTTCCAAGTCCTTACCATCGATCCCTTCCCTCATCCTCATCTCTTCCATTCCCATAAACACATCAATCCATCTCACTCTCATAATGTCCTTCATTTCATCTTCTTATTGTCATACGTAACTATATTTTAAGGTGGTATATCTATATTTAACTTTAGTAAATTTCAAATTCATTACTCTATTACGCTTCAGAGATCTATTACCATTAAATCCAATGTTCTTCAAGGACAGATCTGAAAGCATGTCAGTTTCGGGCAGCTGCTTGCTGAGCCTGTATTGCCCTTGCCAGAGCTCTTTTTGTGTTACCCAGGGTGCACGACATGGACTCGGAGGTGGACTTCTCACCCCCATATATATATATATATATATATATATATATATATATATATATATATATATATATATATATATATATATATATATATATATATATATATATATATATATACTCTACATCATACCTCACATGATGCAGGGTGGTGTCAAGTGCAGAAATTATACATATTCCTGCAACCGTACGTGGAAGAGAGAAAAACTGTTTATAAAAGGCTCTCAGCTATATATATATATATATATATATATATATATATATATATATATATATATATATATATATATATATATATATATATATATATATATATATATATATATATATATTATTTATATACATAAACTATTACAGTCTGTTAAAATGTAGCTTCGACCCCCACAATGCGATCATTATTTGGAAATACAGTCTCATTAAAAAGGCCCGAAGAATAATTAATGTGATAAACCTGTTGATTCTCGGTCCAAATGATACACATTCTTCTCTGCAGCTGTGGACACTAAAAGACCGTTCTAAAAACGCGGGTTTTATTAACAATTTTTGTCCCTATTTTGGCGGGAATTATGCAACTCGATTAAATTGTGAATTTTACGATTTATTAATGAAATTTTTTTTTATTATTTAATTTTTTTTATTTTTTATTTTTTTTTGATAATTAAATGGTCAAATACTTGTTGCTTTGAAAGTTTCTCTTAGGTTTTAATGTGTTTTATTTAATAAGGGAAATTAGGGATGGGTATATAATGAATTTCAAATGGAAGTTTTTTTTTTATTTATATGCTTATATGCTATTTTATGTGAATCACTATTGAGTTATGTTTCTTTAAAAGTATTGGGTAAAAGAATATTATATTATATTATTATTATTGTTATTATTTTTATTATATATATATATATATATATATATATATATATATATATATATATATATATATATATATATATATATATATATATATATATATATATATATATATATATATATATATATATATATATATATATATATATATATATATATATATATATATATATATATATATAATATATATATATATATATATATATATATATATATATATGTATATATATATATATATATATATATATATATATATATATATATATATATATATATATATATATATATATATATATATATATATATATATATATATATATATATGGGAAAATAGGTATGAAACACCATGCACAAGCAATATCATGAACCTATAAAAACGACCACCACTTAACCACATCATAGTCGCACGAATAAACCAGTGAAAAATTTACACATAGCAACTCTTAATCCGTCTCTAAACAGAGAGAAAAGTGGAAAAATAGTGATATATTAATGCCATTTCCTTCATGATACAAAAAGAGCGGTTGGCTTTTTTTTTCTTCTAGATTTTTGTTACATTTTTTGGCTATTTGGAAGCTTTTATATTTGCTACATTTATCCAACCCTGGTGCATGTGAGAACCGATGGAAAATTTTATTCTGTTTCTAATCTTCATTTCTAATCCCATTTAGACTAAGTTGGAGCTTTTTTTCGAGCACAGTTTAAATTAAGTTTTTACATATGTAAAGTAGGTCATTTTGTTTTTTAACTTTGTTTTTTTTTTTTTAATTAGTTTTCTATTTTCTCAAGTTTACAGTTTTAACTCTTCAGAATTTTATACCTTTTTTTGCTCTTAATTATAATTATCTATTAATTTTATTCTCTGTCTAAAATTATTTGGTTGAATAGAATCTAAATTGAAGCACACTTTTTTAAGTGAACTCACCATATATATATATATATATATATATATATATATATATATATATATATATATATATATATATATATATATATATATATATATATATATATATATATATATATATATATATATATATATATATATTCCGAAATTTTTCAATCAAAATAAAATTCTACTTCCAATGTTAAACCTGGTAATCAGCTTTTGAATGCTATACAGCACGATATCTTTAAAAATTTTGACCAGTTAATTAAAGTACCTTGCTAGTATTTTCATTACTGTCTTGGAGATGAACTTCATACAAATCTTTTCTCAACTTTTACTCCATTTTTATTTGCTAGGTTGTTCTTAATTTCCACATCTTCATCTGAAGACTGTCTTCTAAAGACAGGTGAAGTAAGCAATTGTCGGATGTTGTTGATCATGTTAGCTGAGTGAATGCAAAAACTTGCTGCTCAGATCTTGCGCTGTCATATTCATTTAATACTTGTAGAATGTGAAATAATGCTTCTTAGATATGCAAATAATAAGTATGTGAATAGAGATTATGTTTACGGATTTTGGGACGTAAACGCCATTGCCTCAAAACGTGCATATACAGCTAGATTTCCCAACAGAAGATTTCCAAACGAAAATACATTTATATCATCATTTCAAAGGTTATGGGAAAAGAGTTCGTGTATTATGATGACACTCAATAAAGGAATATTATTACCTCCATTACGAATGAAAGAAAAACGAATACCATATTGAGGCATTTCGATCAAACTATCTCAACATGTGTCCGAACATGAACTTGAAATTCCGTCTACGGTTGTTTGGAAGACCCTTTCAGAAGATGCACGACATCCATATCATTATCAGTGTATACAGAATTTATTACCAAATGATGGTGTAAGCAGAACAACATTATGTGAATGGTTTTCAAATCAAGCTCAAGCTGATGAGCACTGTACACAAAAACTCCTATGGACAAATGAAGCAATCTTTGCAGAGAAAGGTATTTTTAATTAAAGGAATAGTCAATTATGGGCTAATCATAATCCACAGGCAATTACGCAACATAACTTTAATCACAAACTTCAATGCATTGTGTGGCTGGGGATATTAAACAACGCCTTAATTGGTACGCATTTTCTCCCAGATTCTCTTGAACGGAGACATATTTCTCAATTATTTTGAATTATGACTTCAACGATGTGTGTACAATGTTCTTTCATATCTGAGGTTGAATTCATGGTTTCAATTAGATGGTTGTCCTGTTCACTATGGCGGGGACCCTCGACAATGGCTTAATCGTGATTTTGCAGGACGATGGATTAACCGTAGTGGACCTAAATTGTGACCAATGTGTTCACCTGACCTAGCACCATTAGATTTCTTTGCCTGAGATACTTTCAAACAGAAGGTGAATGGAGCACATGTTGATCATCCTCAAACCTTGCAGGCAAGAACACGTTAAGCCTGCGAAGAGATAACACCTGAACAATGCAGGTCAGCTACAAAATCTGTTGTTGAGAGATGCAATGCTCATCTACAGTGTAGAGGCTATAAGTTCCAACAATATTTATAACTTCTGAAAATATATTATTCATATTCTCTACTACTTTTACAACTACTACTACTAATATTACTAATTATAATAATAATAAAAACAATAATAATAATAATAATAATAATAATAATAATAATAATAATAATAATACGAATAATAATAATATAATTATCATACTATTAATACATAATAATAATAATAATAATAATAATAATAATAATAATAATAATAATAATAATAATAATAACATAAATAATTATATTAATAATAGTAATAATATTACTAATAATAGCCACTAATAATGATATACATAATGCCAATTTTCATAACAACGTATTCTAAATATTATTAGGACATACTGTGCAGTTTTATGAACTCATTTCATCCATTTAGAGCACTACATATTATGAATAATAAAATTTGTATTCATAACTAGTTTTTCCTTAACCTGTCGTTTCATAAGGTGTGAGACTCAGAACAATAGCTTCAAAAGTTATTATTTAACAACAGTACGATATTAAAAATCCTTCGATAGAAACTGACATTAGGATTTCTAAACCTTTCACTTTCTTTTTCTATCCAACTCTCTGATTTGCTTTTTCTGTAGTTTTGTAGAACCATTTGAAAACGGCCACCGTTCATCCATTAAAATTAATAACAGTGATGTTCTTCAAAGTTCAGTTACATCAACAACTCTACTTTTCAGTAATTATTACCTTCTCTCTTTCACTTCATTACGTATCCACTCTTACACTGACGACTCATCTCCCATTACTCTTTTCATTTACATCATACCCAAAGCAAATTACTCTTACTAGAAGGGTGACCTTTAAGCAGCCAACCTCTGATCTTTCTTGAACTTCTACTTGGAGCATGGGTGACCTGGCTGTTTCAATTCTACAAAAAAAATTAGCTTCTTCATCATTCTACTCGACAAATTTTTCTACACAATTATAACATCTTCATAAACACACAAGTAAGCCCTCCGTCTGTCTTTAATTTTCTTGGTGCTACTTTTTCTCGGGAATTTTCTTAGAAGGATCCCACCTTTACTTCTCCTAAAGAAGTTTCTAAGAGGTTGGGTATTCAGAGTTGTTTCAAAATTTTTACGTACCACCCTAGTTGATTGGTCTTTTTTGGAATGCTTTTCACTTCTGTCTTAAGTGAATATGCCTCACACATCTGAGGTGGTTCCTCTCTCATAAAGCTATTATTGAAAAGGTGGAGTCTATGATTTTTTGATCTTTTAAATACTTTCACTATCATTAACTCTTCCCACTCTCTTTCTCCTCTCCGAATTGTTGCCTAACTCTCTCTATTTTAATTGCAAAGAGCATTGGTCTTCTGAGCTCTCTAGTTGAAAACCTCTTCCACTAAAATTCTAAGAATTAGAAACTCCAGGCATATTCAATGTGGTGCATCCTTCCTTCCAGGCACTTCTGTTCTATAGAATTATATTTCATCTTCTTCGTTTCCTGCTGATTTCATCTTCTGTATTTCTTGCTTCTGTGCTCATTTGCTGAATACATTGAGTGGGACTTGTACTTTTTTTTTTATCGTCCTCCTATTCATTCTCCCCCTTGAATAGGGCTTTGCTAATGTCGTGGGAAAACGCACACACACACACATATATATATATATATATATATATATATATATATATATATATATATATATATATATATATATATATATATATATATATATATATATATATATATATAATATATATATATATATATATATATAATATTTATATATAATATATATATATATATATATATATATATATATATATATATATATATATATATATATATATATATATATATATATATATATATATATATATATATATATATATATATATAGTGACCTTGTAAATGCCGGCTCGTTGGTGGGTAGGTATGTACCACTTCGGTTTAATCCTAAGGAGCTTCGGATAGCCTCAGATGGAAGGCTACTTTAAAGGAGGAACCACAGTCGAGGGCAAATGGGCTGCCAAACTGTGTTTCCTTTTTGATAGCAGAGGCCATGGAACTTCTTCTTGTAGGAGAAGCTTCTTTTGGGCTTCTGCTTGGGACGTCTTCTTCTGGACAGTTTGGCTGTAGTGGCAGTTTCTTTTTAAGCTCCTTGGATAAAGTGAAAGTTTACTACTTATTCTATACCTTATGAAATTATCTCAATATTTGGGAAGGTGTAAGAAAAGTAGATAGTTTTCCACTTTATTTTTATTTTTAACAAAAATGGTTAACAACGTTACTATTTTTAAAGTTTCACAAATTCATAATGAAATAATGTACACAATTTTATTTATTTAAAGTAGAAACTATAATTTAATAATATATCTAAATTTTGCACAGTAAAATACATTATAATTGAAATTTTTAGCACAGACATTTTTATTTGTAAATATAATATAATATAACATAAAATAAGCACATTTTACATTTTATAACAGTTTTTTATAATAGTTTTACCTTCGAGGTTTTCTTTTGATAATTATTATTTTTGGCGGGAGAATTAGATAAGAGAGTGAATTAAGAATTTGTTATGGTAATATTTTACAATTTACATTATATTTTATGCTTTATTTTTTTAATTAATAGTTCATATTTTTATATATTTACTATAATTACTTTTATCACAAAAAAGAAACTTGGTTTTTATTTATTCACATTTAGGTTTTATTTTTTACTGTCTTTTCTTATTTGAAACAAAATTAACACTTTCACAAGTTAACGCTTTAAAATACTTTCTTTTTTAAAGGAAACGTTTTTTTGTATATTTGTGTAACTTTTAAAAGGGCTACTATATATATATATATATATATATATATATATATATATATATATATATATATATATATATATATATATATATATATATATATATATATATATATATATATATATATATATATATATATATATATATATATATATATATATATATATATATATATATATATATATATATATATATATATATATATATATATATATATATATATATATATATATATATATATATATATATATATATATATATATATATATATATATATATATATATATATATATATATATATATATATATATATATATATATATATATATATATATATATATATATATATATATATATATATATATATATATATATATATATATATATATATATATATATATCAAACGTTTATGAGAGCTACTTTATAAAATAAGATGGAGAATAAATAAATCATTAACAATTGGCATAAAATGCTATAAATCAGTCAGTGAACCAATAACATAAATTGTATTTTTCTCTTTTGCAAAAAGTCACGCAATGTCCTCACAATGCTCATAAATATATCAGTCGAATGCACATTTGAAACGAGCATCCCTCCCATCAATTTATAGCCTCTCCTTCAATCTTCTTCTGGAAACATCACTTTTAAACTCCCCTCCCAATTTTCTTCTCTTTTCAGTTACTTTCTCTTTATATCTATCAATTTTCTTCTCCAATCCTTCCTTTTCTTCGTTTGCCCAACACACTATCATACAAATACGTTAATATTTTACAGAGCACGTAGGCAATTTCCTGAACCAAGCTAAGAGCGTCAAATAAGCCAGCCTTTGGGTGCTTACCTTCACTCCTAAGATAAATTGGCCAATCCAGAGTCGTGTTCTCGGCTAAAATATGGAAGGGATCCGCCACTGTTTGTTTTGCCCTCGATTTCGCTTGATAGATTGCACCTTCGAAAAGAAATATTTGAGCGCATCAGATGCTTCGTGTCTGGTCGCACCTGAAGGAAAGTTACTCTTTCGATCTGATTTAGAGTTTCTGAGTCACAGGCTTTTAAAGTTTCATTTCTCACATTGAATATATATATATATATATATATATATATATATATATATATATATATATATATATATATATATATATATATATATATATATATATATATATATATATATATTATATATATATATATATATATATATATATATATATATATATATATATATATATATATATATATATATATATATATATATATATATATATATATATATATATATATATATATATATATATATATATATATATATATATATATATATATATATATATATATATATATATATATATATATATATATATATATATATATATATATATATATATATATATATATATATATATATATATATATATATATATATATATATATATATATATATATATATATATATATATATATATATATATATATATATAATATATATA